>MDKI01207333.1:0-16164 GCA_005239505.1 Nicotiana paniculata
CTAGGGATTAATATGAATTACAAAGTGAACAGTGAGATAAACGGGAAAGCAAGAAAAATCCAATACATAGATGAATCACATAGGGTAAAATATCAGTGAATCATAAAGCTCATGAAATGCAAACACATATGTAAACATATTATCAAAGACAGATCAGGAACTTAGGGTTTAGGACAAGAAATCAGGGATTTCAACACAACAACTCATATAAGATAGAGAAACTTGAATGAATCGTTAAAGCACAATAGAGACCTTAGGATAATACTGAAAAGTCATGGAAAAATCATTTAAGAGGGGTCATGAACCCTAGTTTTGGAAAAAATGAAGGATCGTTCGAAAAATAGGACAATCTTTGAAGAAAACTTAGGAAAATCTCATAATACGCATAGATCTGTTATAGATCTAAAAGAATCGGAATTTTAGAAGTTAGGGTTTCAAAGAGAGAACCTAGAGAGAGAGAGTCGGTATAGAAACCACCGGATCTAGCCAGAAAGTAGGAAAATCTTACTGGAATCGAGCCATGAAGGCCTGAGATAGGACAGAGGTGTGAGGGAGTGGACCCTGGTTTCTTGAAGACCTTAGAAAGAGCAACACCGGTGAGAAGGAGCCATTAGAGTCCTGAGGATGGTGAATATTCCATGGTTTCCAGCTAAGAGGCGGCCGGAGAAGACGAAAAGACCCCATCGGAGGTGGAGAGACCAGAGGTCTCTAGAGAGAACTAGAGAGATATAGAGAGAGTGTGAGAGAGGGAAAATGAGAGACGGAGGAGGTCGTTAGGGTTTAATTATGGTAAGTGAAATTTGGGCCGTCGATTTGATTTGATCAACGGTTCAGATTGATCCGAGGTTGGGCCGGGTAAGAATTGGTTTGGGATGGGGGTCTGTTTGATTATTTAATTGGGTTAGGGATTAGGCTAATTTAGGCTATAATTGAAATAAAAGGGGCTAGCTGTTAAATACCTAATTAAATTAGATAAAACAATTTACAAAATTAGCTAATAATTGTATAAAATGGAATTGATGCTTAGAAAATAAATTAAAATGACTGATGAGCATTTAAAAAAAATACAAAATGACTAATTACTGGATAAAAATAGTATAAAACATATGATTGGCCTATAATTGCAAAGTTATTGCAATCATAGCCAAAGAGTGCCAATTTGGCTAATTGTGAAATAATTTTGTCTTAGTAGGACCCTAAATAATGAATTAAATCAAGAAATGCTTTTTAAATTGTTTGTAGTGCAATTTTTTAATTAATTATTAGAAATAAAATATCGGATAAATTAAAATAAATTAATAAAAATATGGAAAAATTATAGAAAAATACCAATTGCTATTGAAGCATGCTTTTGAAGGTATATATGCAATTTTAAAATATTGTGGAAAAATTGGGTATCAACAGTTAGTTTAAAGCAGTAAACAAGAAAGACATATATCTAGATACAGAAGTAGAGCATACTGATTAAAAGCAATAAACAGGAAAGACATATGTCTAAACACATAAGTAGAGCAATATGCAAGAAAAGCACACAGGTTTAATCTTCATAGCATAATGAATGACAATGGGAATGGAGACATACCAGTTAAGATAGAAAAACAAAAGGTGAGAATATGCATAACTCAGTGGCCTAGCCTTGGCTTTCAGCCGGCTAGACAATGCAGTTAACACAATTAGCAAAAACGAGAGAGCAAAGTGTGTGTGTGAATTTCTTTCTGAATTGTGTTCGTGTCCATAAAGAAAAATCATAGTGGGGTTTATATAGAACTTAGCAAAGTAAAGCAATTAAGGTAAAGAATAAATCAGGGTTCATAAGACAAGGTGATCAATCACTTAATTGGGGAATTAACTAAATCAATTCATACATAAAAATACGAAAAGGACCCCTTAAATTGGGGAGAATCCCTTAACGACTCAGATTGGGATTCAAATAAGGTAAACAAATCAATTATTTTCCATAAACCAGACTAATTAGTCTAAATAAGGCAGGTAGTACCAATTAAAATTCATAGATAAGGAAAATAGATAAACTCACAGATAAGCACTAATTTTAACAGAAAAATACACTTCGAATCCTAATGAAATCAGTCAATATATTTGATTGACATTAATAAACAAATAAAGGAAAAAAAAAAATTGAAGCAATCAGTGCAGGAAACAGAAAGACCTGGGGTTTAAGCATATATACAAAAAAATAGTCGAAATAGCAAAGGATAATCAGATTCAAACACTTGAAAGTCAAAAACCTTTTGAAGAGAATTTAGGACGAAACCCTAGTTCTTAGAAACACTGGAATCAAATAACAACAGAAGATTTTTGAGGAAAAGTATCGAATAACACTTAAAACATTTTAGATCTATAAGGATCTGAACAATCCTAAGTACTCATAAGATTAGGGTTTTCGAAAATGACAGAGATGAAAGGAAACTCGTCTAAAACCATAGGTGTGAACCATAAAAAGAAGAGAATAATACTCACAAACGAAAATGGCCATAGACAGGCCTGTGAGAAAGGTTTCGAACAAAACCAGGTTGAATCTCTTTGAGATTCTCTTAGAAATCGATAAAGTCGAACAACCAGAAGATGTAGAAGTTCGGCAAGGGACGGAAAATACAGAGAAACCTCATGAATTGTGAGATTTTCCGGTAACGGCGGCTAGTCTTTAGGGGAGTGATTGAGAGAGAAGGGGAGGGATTAGGGAACGAAGACAACGGGGAAAAGGGAAAATGGGGGGGTTAGGCTTAGATGAGATTAAAAAGGAAAGGGCTAATGTGGATTGTTGATCTCAGAGATCAACGACCACGATTAAAGAGGGGTTTAGGTCGGGTAGATGAAGTATTGGGCTTAGGTTTAAGATATTTGGGCTGGTATAATTGGGTTGAAACGAAATTGAAAGGGGCTATTTGTTAAATACCCAACCAATTAATAAAATAATTTGTGAAAATAATTAACAAATTATAAAAATGATTTTCATGCATAAAAAATGGCTTAAAATAATTACTCAATATTATAAAAAATATAAAAAGCTATTTTCTGGTGAATAATGTAATAATGCGTTCATGGGCTATTATTGTAAAGTCGTTGCAATTATAATCCAAAAAAGTTAAATGTGGCTATGAAACAATTAAAGCCTATTATGAATATAAATGGTAAAATTAAGTCATGAAATATTTATAAAGCCATTTTTGATGCAATTAGTAATTAATTATCTAATAAAAATACTAGGATAAATTAATAAAAAATCCTTAGAAAAATGCAGAAATTATGGAAAAACATTAGTTGATGCTCGTGTACTATTTTGAAAATAATATGCATTTTAAAAATTGTATAGGGAAAAATTGGGTATCAACACTCCCCTCTGGAGATTTTCTAATAACCAAACCTGCAGCAACAGTTTAAAACCCTCGAAGTGTCCATACCCCTACTTGCATTGATCTAGAGCATGGTACATTTCGGCCAAGACCATGGGATGATAGTGTAAGTTTGTCCTTCGATTCCTTCCATTAAAGTCCTAGCGACCATGGCTAAGCGTGTATGGATCCTTCCCCCTTTCATCGGAAATACCAGCAACCCCGAGAAGCAGACAATGAACACATAAACTCGGCGGTGCGTCCAACCCAAGGAAGTAATGGCAAGTTCATCATGATGAAGGTGATATGACTTGTTATGCTCATAACGCTCATAAAGGAATTCAAATGGGATGTATAACTTTTTCAAGCAAAGTAACTCATCATTTTTCTTGAAACCCAGCATTTTTTAAAAAGCCACGGGGTGCATTTTTCTGGTACTAATAAACCCGGATTATCCCATGGCAGCTTAGTGAAGCCTCCTATTTCTTTTAGGAGGGGAGTCATTTCTATGTCACCAAAGAGGAAGACAACCCACTTTTCATCCCAAAACATAGTGGCGACCTCAATCAATGCTCTATTTGGCCGGATATCTAATAAGGACAGTAAATTACCAAGGACCATTTTCACATGATTCTTGTCACTAGGCGAGAGGTTCTTCCACCAATCAAGCAGCAAAGGATGTTTTGAACCATGCCGAACCTAGCCCTTTCCCCTCCAGATTTGACTATTTACACATTAGTGATCAACATATCAGCATGTTTTCTCCAAGTAATTCACATAAAGTGATGGTGTCTATTGGGATTATGGAAATCCTGTCGGACTTTGGACAAAGCTTATCTTAGTGGGTTATCACGTGAACAACATTCTAACTCATACTATGTCTGACATGATGCATACACGGTTGATTTGGAGCGAGGTTTCTAGAATGGTCTAGACCGGTACTCTCAAGCGGACAACTTAAGAGGGAAAGGCACGAGATTGTCGACTGCCCGTTGATCGACTAGTCTACTGCAAATAAGCCTTTCCAATTTAAAAGGGGAATTTTGGAAGAGCGCGGACATTCATCAAGTGCCGCTATATTATTAATTGGGCATGAGTGGAATATGATGTGGAGCATGCTTATGCAGAGATAATAACACGTTGTCAAGTATTTGCATGGTACATATGTAAAAGCAATAAATACAGTATTAAGGTAAGACATAAAAGACGTAAAAGAAAGACAAAAGAATAAGTTAGTTCGTGGAATATAGGGAATGTAATAAAGTAAGCAAGGGAGTAGGGGCGGGAGAGACATGATATAGCAATCTTTAAACAAATGAAGAGTAGTTTAAAGCAAATAAAGGTGAATAGAAAAAGGGATATGCATGTTATAACCATTTTAAGAAAATAAAGGTGAAAATGGGAGAGGATGTTCATATTACAACGAATTTAAAAAAGTAAAAGGAAAATGGGAGAGGGATGTGCATGTAACAAGTAAAAGGAAAATGGGAGAGGGATGTGCATGTGATAGCAAATAAAAAGGGAAAAGGGAAGCGCGTTTATAACAAAGAAGACTGATCCACATAAGCCATGTTCGCTATGGTAAGAGCCTAAGTGTAAATCCCCAGCAGAGTCGACATGCTGTCGCGCCCCTTTTTCTCGCGAAATCGGGTTTCGACATGTGACAACTCTTTTAAAGAGGTATTAAAAGATAAAAGTCTCCACCTAACGATTTTTAAGGTGTGTTAAGGCACCTATTTGCAAATGACTCTGGTTTAACTAGTTAGTGTCACCAAAGATCGGGTAAGGGCTCAAGTTACCTCAAAGAGAAGGTGTTAGGCACTCCTCGAGGTCCACAACTGTGGGTCCCGGCCGAACTTAAATTTTTTGGATTAGGCTACGTGATAAAATAAGCAAAGGAGTACTAAAATCTAAGAATTTTATTACGAAGATCCTAATGCAAATATAGAGGTGAAACTATTTTATTTCTACTAGAAAAAAGAAAGAAAGGGGGGGTCCTAAGTTTTTTAGCCTAAAGGATCACCCCGTGCAACATAAATAATATTTCATAACTCCCGTGGGATAGGGTGTTACTCATATTATTCGTCGGGTACAGACTATCATCTCCTGCTACACGATTAATATGCTAAAGTTGTTTACCTAAAAGCGTTCTAATTCAATTCTAAGTCGTGCACTACCCGTCCCATACCTATGGTCCAGGAGGTTTTGGACCTCTATTTTGATTGTTCTAGACCTTATCTAGGCTGATTAAAAATGAGAGAAAGAAACTAGGCGACAGGCAAAAACACATAGACTTCATGTAAAGGCAGTTAGAGGCTCACATTAACCTCCACACTTAAACAGCAAATGCATGCAAACATGTATACAAATTAGGAGATTTCAGAATTCAGAACCTTAAGCCCTATAGACATGATTTCTAGATAGCTTTGAATCAAAGTATGCGGGCAGTTTCAGATGCAGGATATTGCTCATAGGCAGAATTATCCAGGTATTACAAGCTAATTATTGAAATCGCAAGCTTTAAGTTATTAACCCTATATGTGTTATACCTAGGTGATCTACGCATTTGATTATAACAAAATCTGCTGGGAGAAGTCCCAGAATTATTCATGCTTTCTAACAGTGACGTACATGAAACAGTGTTCGAGTAGTCTGGCATTAATCAATTATAGATAGCAATTATTCCCTATAGGCAGGATCTCTAACACATAATACTTAGAGCTTATTTTATTGTCATATCTTAATCCTATAGGCCTAATTTCTAGGTGAACAACGCCAAATAGAATAATTGGAATCCTATAGGCATGATTTCTAGCAGGCGATGAGAATTGAAAGAAACATCAATGGCAACTAATTCCTATAGGCAAGTTTTCTAATAACACATAGCAATAAATATAATTGTAGCATTTTCTACTTGTGTTTGCTAGCTGACAGTGTGTGTGTGTGTGCGCGCGCTCCAATGGCATGGTTTCTATAGTGTACATAGTAATGGAACAACATATATAACAAATAATTTACCAAGTTAGGCATATTATCTACCCATTTTTTGCATGCAAATATTAAATTCTACCCATTTCCCCTTTTACTAACACCCCAATCGTTTATACAAAGGTTATTACAGGCCCAATAATGAGTAAAAATACAAATGTTACACAACAGTGACAACATGCCCATAGTAGGCTCAAAATAAAATACCCAGCATTGTCTGGCCTTCAATAACTCTCATACAGCATACCCAGACCTCTAATAAGGAGCCATATTCAACACACGGCCCCAGGATCCATAAAGGAGCCCAAAGTCGATTTATTTAACCATAACACCAAGTATTGCACCATTTAAATCAGCCAATTCAGGTATACATCAGATAATAGGATAGAGTGGGATAAATAGGAGTAGTTTAAAATTCAGTGAATGACTAAGGACCAAGTCGTAGTGTTTCAGAGTTCACAAGGGTCTCGATTGGACCCTGAGAAGTGCTCACACTAGGGAGGTCAATAATAGAACCTAGGTAGCCTTGGCTTTCAGCCGGCTAAGAATGAGAATTTAAGAGAGAGCTCAGGTGACAAGTGAAGGATAATAAACCAAGGTTGAGAGACAAACTTAGGGGATACATATATAGTCAAGTTGCATATAGAGCAGATAATCGAACAAGTCACCGGGTTTAAGCACAAGCTTAGCAAAGATTTAGAAAACAGGTTCAACACTTAGTGCATAAGCAGTCATGCATTAGCATAATTAAGAGAAGAACATATTTGCAGGATTGGTGAAAAAGTATCATACAGATTCATAATAAAGGGAAAGGTTCAAATTATACTAAGTATAAGTCCTAATGTTATGAAACATCCATACTAATTTGGCAGCAGAATAACTATTGGTGAATCAGGGAGTTAAAACATGCTAAAGGGTATACTGATAGAGAACATGATCAAAACATGCTATATAGGCAAGCTATCACCACAGAAATTCAGAATAGGATAGAAAAATAGACTTGTGCCATGTAGTGAGTGTAAACATTCATGTTTTGAACACAATTTACCAGCTAACTAAAGAGAGAGCACACATTATGCAGGTAAAGCATGTTCCACTAACAGGATTGATAGCCTAAGGCAAAATTAAACACCAAAATGTACTAACAAGTGTAAAGGTCCCAAACAGTAGTAAAAGAATCGAATTTACTCGAATCAGGTTTAGGCATGCTTTGAACTATCAACAATATGAGGTTAAAAGTTAAGGAGACCTAAAATTGAAGTACAACTACAGAATTGCATACAAAACGACTTAGAAAACTCATTAGACTAACGAACTTCAGAGGTGAATACATATGTAAAAATGCAGATGCATAGGGATGAAATTACGAAGGTCCAGTAACTCACCAGTTAAACGAAGAATAGTAAAGAACAAACTTCCACAAAAACCCAGAATCCCAATGCGTCAAAGTTCCCAAGAGCTTCAATGAACTCATGGAAATTCTCACACCAAGAACATGTTAAGTAACAAGGTGTTAGTGGCCTTGGCTTTCAGCCGGCCAATACAGAATATAGAACAAGAGAGTAGCAAAACCCCCTAAATTTTGTACTGAAGAAATATCGATTCAAAGTCTGTCCCAAGAGGGGAAATGGGGTGAGGGGTTTATATAGAAGTAAAGTTTGAACGAATCATACAAGGAAACAAAGTAAATTAGACAACAAATAAGGAAAGAAAACATGCAAATCAATTCAAAATCGATTTAAGAGAGAAGTCTAGGAAGCCCTAATTTTTTAGGGAAAGTGTAAATCAGCAGAAATCCAAACGAAATCGGACTCACACAATATGATATTGAACATATGTAGATGAGATATGGCCCAGATTCAAAAGATTGGAATTGAATAGGCAGAATGGGAGAGATAGTGCATGCCATTTTTTGGCAAGTACTAAGTGATACCATGGAGAAACACCCAATAGCGTAGAAACACTGATATAGTAAGTAAATAAGGGGTGAATCCCATTGTAGCCGGGATTAGGAGAAGATTTGTAGAAGGCGGCAGTCACACCTCCTTTTTTCCAAAGGGGGATAGGGGAGTTTTTCCAATTAAAGTGACATAATCGAAATGGGATTATTTATTTAATTTCAGAGTCGCCACTTGGGATAATTTTATGGTGTCCCAAGTCACCGGTTTATTTTAAATCCCAAATCGAGGGAAATTGACTCCATTTTAAAGTCTACGAAACCAGAAGACCGGGTAAGGAATTCTGTTAACCCGGGAGAAGGTGTTAGGCACTCCCGAATTCCGTGGTTTTAGCACGGTCGCTTTAATCATACATGGCTTGAATAAATTATTTAATTACTCATTTTAGAACCTATGCGCGTTTTACCTTTTACCGCTTTTAATTGCTTGATTATTCGTAATTATGAAATTATCTTGAAACGAGTCACGCACGTGTACTCATTTTATTTAGTGCGCTAAAAATCATGTCATGCGTACGCATACATAATTAATAGCACTTAATCAAATATAATTTAGCCAAAGTCACGCGAACGTGTACCTTAATTTTATTTTGAAAATCGGCGCTTAAATCATTTCACGTGTACTGTACACAATTAATCACGCTTTATTAATAATGACGAAAGTTTTCGGCTAAAGTCGCGTGAACGCGTACTTTGAATTATTTTAAAAATTATAATTTTATCACGTGTACGTGTACGCAATCACGATGATTTGATTTGCTTAGGAGTGTGCTTAAGCCGCGTTTGAAAATATTTGACGTCCATTTATTTATAAAGGGACGGGCTATTAATGGGATCTAACAGAAAAGCTTCCCACTTCGTTAATTGATCCTGACCAAACCGAATCCCATGACCCCATAATACAATGGCTATATTAAATAGTATTAAAATACAATGTCTTGTATCATGCAAATCACAAAATGGCACAAAGCTATTTATTTTCCTTCTGAAAAATTATAGTACGGGCCTATAAGAAATTAATTCTCACCAAAATATAGTCCAAATGTTTCTCCTACCTAACATGTACCGATTCAACAACCAAGTAAACTTACTAATTCAACCAAGCCAACCCTTTCATTAATTCATTAATTACTCCCACTATTACAATATACTAAACTAATAACGTAAAGACAAAGACCAAACACATTCATTGTGCTATGGACGAAATTTCTCACAGTAAACATGGAAACACAAGAGACAAACAAGTATGATCTAAAATAACTATTTAGCATGCTAGTCCAGAATAAACAATGATAGGTGTATATAAAAAATTTAGCATGAGATTTATGAACAATATTATATCCCAGCACGTAAAACACAAAATAATGCCCGAGTCAATAAGAGGAGGGACCTTTTTATTAGACTGAGTCTGAACTATATTTGTTGGACAACTCGAAACATAAAGAGGAACAGGGCCGCGAACAAACACCTTGACCGGAGCTCGATTGACAGGAAAGCTCAACTCAAACGACCTCTTGAAATCGAACTCCAACCAAGTTTCAACAGTGACAGAAGAAGTTGTTTTTTACTGGTTTTGGAGCTGCTTTTGGGTTGATTTTGGAGGTGGTTTGTGGCTGTTTTCATGGCTGATTTTCAGCAGTAACATAGCTGCTTTAGGGGCTATTTTGGGGTAGTTTTTGGACTGCTTTCAGGCCGCTTTCCCAGCTTTCCTTTTAGGGTGGAAAGAGTGCCTTGTTTTGCTAGCTTTTGGCGCGATTTTGCCTTGCTTTCTTGGGCTGATTTGGCAGCAGGTTTTGGGCTGCTTTGGGAGGGAGAACTACTGCATCTTTGCAGCAACTTTAGAGCTGAAATGGAGGTGGATGTTTTTTTTTGGTCCGTTTGTTTTTTGTGTGTGTATTTATAGATGTATGAATTAATGGTGAGATAAGTGGGGGAAGTGGTGGATGGGTACGAGGGAGAGTGGAAGTGATTGATGTGAAAAACGGAAAGTTAGGCTAGAAAAGTGGGGATAACGGTATTAGCAAAGTAAAACAAAAATATATATAAACAAATCAGATTTTAAAAAAAACTTTATCTATTAAAGTTTATTTTTTTAAAAGATAAATTAAATTATAAAGATAAGAAGATTAACCAAAATTTCTTGTATTAGAAGGAAAATAAGTCTTTACATATATTTTAAATGATACTAAGAAAGATTCTATAGCTTACTTATTAAAGTTCTAATTACTTATATTTGTGATTTTTCTATTTATTATAGATAGAAATAAAATTTGTACTTTAAGAATGTGAGTATTTATTTATTTTTCAATTAAAATCTACTAAGAGTAAGATAAAAGTTTAAAACATCAAGATTAGAACTAAAAGGAATAGTTACACTAAAACAGTATAAAATATGAGTATGGTCAAAAATTAGTTGTTCACAGCAGCGATTAAGGTTTTTTGTGGGGGAGGAGCTTTTGAGGGCGGCTAGGCAGAGACAATGGTCTCTAGGGTTTAGGAATTGGGTTATAAGAGAAGGGGGTTGAGGGTTGTGAGTCGTTGATCGTTTTTGATCAACGGTTGAGGTTTAAGGAGACTGGGCAGGGTCGCGTGGGATTGGGCTTGAGGTTTTGGACCAGAGATTTGGGTTTGTCTGGTCCGAAAATAACTCAAAATTGGGCCAGCTTTTTTAAATAGAAAACAAAAGAGAAATAATTTAATAAAATAGCTAAAAAATATATAAAAATGCTACTTATGCAAATAATACTTTAAACAATGATAGAAGACTATAAAAATGTAAAATATTATTTTGACCCTAAATGAAATGTCAATCGGAATAAGAATGCAAAATATAAGCTATTATTGCAATTTTTTTTATGAATACAATTGTAATTATATAAAAATGAAGTGAAAATATTTTTAAAAAATGTATTAAGGGTGCAAATAACAATTTAACTGATTAAGTCATCACAAATAATTTAAAGGGATAATTACTAAACATTTATGTAATTTAATGTAAGAAAAATTAATTTAAGAGCTCTAAAAATTTATGAAAAATTATAAAAAGTGCTTGTGTAAATATTGTAAATTAGATAATGATGAAAAATGATATTTTGAAAGAATTTATGCTTATTTAATAAATATGAGGGCAGAATTGGGTATCAACACTTGTCAAGCACTCAATTACTTTCGAAATCAAAGGAACGTGAAACACTGTTGGTCTACCTCGCAGTCTCGGAAGTAGCAGTAAGTGCAGTTTTGGTCTGAGAGGACGAAGGTATGCGATCTCGTATTTATTACGTTAGTAAAACTTTAATGGGAGCAGAAACTCACTACCTGCACTTGGAGAAATTGGCCCTACCTCTTGTAATTGCCGCTCAAAAATTGAGGCCCTACTTCCAATGTAACCTGATAGCTGTGGTGACCACATTTCCCCTGCGGATTATCCTTCACAAACCCGAAATCTCGGGTAGGCTTACCAAATGGGACGTCGAAATGAGTGAATTCAACATAGAATATAAACCAAGGACTGCGATTAAGTCACAAGTCTTGGCTGACTTTGTGGCCGACTTTAGTTCGGGATTGCTACCTCTAGTAACCAAAGAGGCAGTCATGGTGTTAGAATCGACATCAGGGGTTTGGACCTCATTCACGGACAGAGACCTAAAGTAAAAGGGTTCGGTCTTGGCATAGTATTAACCACGCCTTCGGGAGGAACCCTAAGGCAAGCCATCCGAACGGTACATTAACTAACAATGAAGCAGAGTATGAGGCTTTGATTGCAGGACTCGAACTGGCCCCCAGACTTCATTCCGAGGTCATATAAGTCAAGTGCGACTCAGAGCTGGTGGTAATCAGGTCTACGAGATCTTTGAAACCAAAGAAGAGCGTGTGCAACAATAAGTGGTCAAGGTCGAGGCTCAGCTGGCTCGATTTCGGGAGTGGTCAATTACTCACATCTCGAGGGAAGAAAATGCAAAAGTGAATGCATTGGCTAGATTCGGCTCGTCAACGAAAATGAAGGGAGTAGAGTCCGGACGGTAGTACAACAGATGCACTCGATCCTAGATAGAGATAGCTATTATGAGGTAAATACTACTAATTTGGTATGGGACTGGAAGAATGAGATCATTGATTATCTCGAGCACGGGAAATTACCCGAAGATTCCAAGACGTCTCGAGCTCCACGTGTCAAAGAAGAACGGTATAGCGTTAAAGGAAGATAATTGTACGGAAAATCTTTGCTAGGCCCGCTGGCCCGATTTTTGGGAGCATCCAAAGCAAATATTGTTATGCGAGAGTCCACGAAGGGATATGCAGAAACCACTAGGGTGTAGATTCCTTAGTATTAAAACTGGTAAGGATGGGATATTATAGGCCCCTCATGGAACAAAACACTAATGCTTTTGTGCATAAGTGCGATAAGTGACAACGTTACGCACCGCTAGTACATCAACCAGCGGAACCACTACATTCAGTCCTGTCTCCATGGCCGTTCATGAAGTGGGGGATAGACATCGTTGGACCACTGTCGCGTACTCCCGGTAAGGTAAGATTTCTTTTTGTTTTAACTGATTATTTTTCTAAATGGGTGAACGCAGGTCCTTATCAGAACAACGGGAAACGCGAAATGGTGGATTTCTTATAAGAAAACATAATCTGCAGGTTCAGAATACCAAAAGAGATAGCGTGCGACAATGGGCCGCAGTTTATCAGCGCAAGGATCACAAAGTTCCTTGAAGATTTGAAATAAAGAGGATCACGTCTTCACCCTATCATCCGAGTGCATATGGTCAAGCGGAGTCAATGAACAAAGTGATCGTACAAAACCTCAAGAAAAGGTTGCATGTGGCTAAAGGTAAATGGCCTGAGGAACTACCCAGAGTTTTATGGGCATACCGAATGACGTCCAAATCGAGCATGGGGGAAACTCATATTTCCCTTGTGTATGGAGAAGAAGCCTTGATTTTGGTGGAAGTACGGAAGCCTACCTTAAGGTATTTCAAGGCAAGCAAAGAATCAAACAATGAAGCAATACTGGTCAACTTGGAGTTACTTGATGAGTGCAGGGACTTGGCACATGTAAGGATGGAGACACTAAAGCAGAGAATGGAAAGATATTACGATCGAAGAGCCAACCTTCGTTACTTTAAAGTGGGAGATTTGGTTTTAAGGAAACTAATCCAAAACACCAGTGAACGCAACACAGGGAAGTTAGGCCCAACCTGGGAAGGCCCCTACCAGATCCCAACTGTCACCGGAAAAGATTCGTACGAGTTAGAGAATCAAAATGGATAAAAGTTGCCAAGCATTTGGAATGTGGCATTACTCAAGAGATATTATTGCTGACAAACATCGTTTGTATTGGAAGTATGTGTTGTATTCTTTTTTTGTTCGTCCAGTTTTTGTCCGAATTGGATTTTTCTAGCAAGATTTTTAACGAGGCAGCAACGGAAAGTACATTGCGAAGAAATTTTCACCGGCAGCAATAAGACCTTTATATAAAGGCACACAAGCGAAGAACAACTCCGGGGAGGTTAGATAATTTTTGACTCTATAGAAAAATTCCCACCGGGAAAATAACTTTGTTATAAAGCAAAGGTTTTCCGACCGTTCACAAGCGCAAATTATTAGAGGATTGTTAGATAGTCATTTGCTCGATAGTATAAATTCTTAAGGAGAAGCGAAATTTGTTATTGAATGGAGGATTGTCTAGCAATTCATTAGTGGGATCCTCGAAGGTGCAACATTCCCAGTGTTCCAATTCGCATTCTTCGTGTTTGAACACGGGGGGATGATATGATAATGCAACAAAAATGACTGCCACGACGATCGGAGTACGAAAATTGGGAACATAATTATGTCATCAGGGCCGAGGACTACGCGACCAGCCCCGTAATAAAAAGTTGTACAAATTAGCCACAAGAAATGGCAATTTCTCTTTAACATAACAAATGCTTATGTATTTTTTGAAAACGAAAGGAATAAAGTAAAGTCCTTTTATTTTTCATCTTGTTTCTTGTCTGATCGATGAATTAATTTTATCATTTTAAAGTTAAACAATTACTTCAAATGCTAGTGCCATAATGAAGAGAAGACGTCCACTTCAAGAGTACCGTAAACATAACAGGGACCTCTCTTACGAAAACCCTCATGTTAAAGGATTGATTTCGATAGAACTTATGCCCGAAATCAAAATTCTTTCGGGGAAAAATACACACAAGACTTCACATAATAAGATGTAAACAGTAAAACTCGCGCAAAAGTTTTAAGCAAAAAGAAGAAAATGCAAAGATTAAAACTTGCATAAATTTTCAAACAAAAGAAAGACTCAAACAATACTTGAGCAAAAGGATATTTTTATTTACAATAACATGCCAAAATGACATAGATACAAAAGTTGGAAAAAGAAAAAAGAAAAGCTAAGAACGGAGGCGGCCTCGCGGTCGGTTACAGCAAGAACGACACTATGGACTTCAACGCATTTGGCCCTAGCTTCTCAAATTTAACCCTCAAAAGGGACAATATCTTGGATAAGGGTTACCACTTCTAGATCGCTTTGCTGCAAACGAGACTCTAATACAACAACCTCAGAAACTTTGGCTTCTAATTCTAAGAGGTGAGCGGCAGTTTTCTCCCGTTCGGCCAAAAGTTGATCCCATGCGGAGGTGAGTTCTTCCTTTTTCCCGATTCAACCTTTGGAGGCCCTCGAAAGCAAGAAAGTTGGCCTACAAAGCAAGAAAGGAAAACTTAAGGTATTTTCAGACAAAAGTAAAAAGAATAACAAAGGAAGTAAGGAATGTATCGCTTCACCATTGTGCATGATATTATTCAACAAGCACTCTCTTGAGAGAGCATGTATATTTTCCCAATCTTTCTCTGAAGCCAAAGGCTTTAGATAGTTAGCAAGTTCCACCGATCGATATAGCAAATTACATCCAGTGGAGATCGAGAGAGTAATGCTCATCCTCCTTTGCAGATCTTTTGAGGGGGACGCATAGTTTTTCCCTAAATTCCCATGAACTGGGGACTGGGGGAGCAGGACACCCTCTTCTCGGGCAGATGCGGCCGGTGGAGATGATGTAGTAGTTACTAGTGAAAGAGTTGATGAAGGTGGAAATGATGTAGTAGTTGCTGGTATTGGTGAAGATGGAGATGAAGCTGATGGAGTTGAAGAGTGAGAAGCTTCTGCAACAAATGCAGTGCTGGTTGTTGGTTGCTCGGTAGCCGAGGACAGAAGGGTCCCGGTACTCAGCCCCAATATACTGGGTGCGGCAACTGAGACATGAAAGCGGGAGTTGGCATTTTCCACCATTTCATACCCCTCTAGAACGCTGAGACGTCATTCTCGGCTGGTGTAACTGATGCGAGACTAAAATACATAGTTTAACATGTGATATACCGTACATTTGAGGTGCATTAAGGATAAAAATACACGTGTTATGTTCTTAATAGAGTTTATTTTATGTGTAGGTGAATTGGAGATGGAAACGGAGCTAAAGGGATGTAAATACGTCGAAAAATACGCGAAAGGAGACACCCGGGCGATAGCTAGTCGACAGAGCCCTACGGCCTGACCCTACCTGGCGTTAGCCAGGCCTTAGGGCTGAAGCGCTGTCCCTACCCTGGCGTTAGCCAGGCGTTAGGGCTGAAATACCATCCCTACCCTGGTGTTAGCCAGGCCTTAGGGTCCAAACGCCCGGGGTTCCCAGCTCGGCCAAATCCGAGTTTTGACGAGTTTAAGTGTTTCCCGGTCGAAATAGAAGTCTCCTAAATGGTTAGGGTTCGCCCTAAACATATAAATAGACACCAAAAAAACACAACTTGAGGAGGACGGAGAAGATTCGGAAGGATTTCGAAGGATTCAACAAGAAAACACCATAGAAGTGA
>ML360643.1:0-39836 GCA_005239505.1 Nicotiana paniculata
ACCTATCTTTTCTTTTCCAGTTGTCAGGTGCGGTATCGTTGTAAACAATCTCGTGGGTGTTTTGCCCTTGCTTTTCCTAACCTTCATTCTTCTCATGTGGAAATTTTCAATTTTGCAAGGTGATTCCTTACTTGTTCGAGAAGGTTCGGATCTTTTTCAGCCCGTGAAGAAAATCCCGTATCTCTTTGCTCGGACCTATTTTTGACTTTCATTTGAACATCCGTGCCTTTCTCCATTTAAAGCTCGGTGATGCATATCATTCTCGTAGGATAGTCGGGAATTCCTGGAGGTGTTCTATCCGCTCGTCTTGTTCCTTGATCTGTTTCTATCAAGTTAGAACTAAATTGTGCAAATTAAAATTACCTGATGTACTTCAACTTTATGTCTCGGTACTGTTTGGCATAGATTCTTTAATAAGTTTCGGTACTAATAGTTGTGGTACCAATATGCCGATGTACATTCTCTATTTTTCTCTGCTTCTTGCTTATATATCAGTATCATGGCTATTATTGCATTTTCCTTTCTCATGGTAAAACCATCTCAAGCTTGGTTGTCCTCAACTGTGTTGATTGGCAAATTTCGGCCATGATGAAGGTTTATACTGAAAGTAAGCAAATATCAACAAAAATTGTTAGTATCTTTGGTTGAATAGCAAATTTGCTTGAGTTCCCGATAACGGAACCAAACTGTTTAACCAAAAAATAGTTTTCAAGGTCAAAGCAATAATTTTATGTGACGGGCCACAAGCAACCGATTCAATCCGAAAGATATAATTTTTGTTAATACAACGTGCTAGAGAAGTGGAAAATAAATTCAATGACAGATAATAAAATAAAAATAAAGCAGAGAAGAAATAATTCTTATTGAATAATCCTTCACAGGATGTTGAGCCGAACAAAGCTTGAAGGGCCAAACTATGGCTAACTTGGGAGCAAGATGATATGAATTACAATGTATAGAATTGTCGAGAAGAAAGTTAGATCCTTTGATTGTGATAAAACTATGTTTGTTTATAGGGATAAATCTCAGTAACCATTCTCCTTGAATAATGGGTCCATTATGAGCATTTACTCAACCCATCCATTACTTTTGGAAGACTTGTAACAACTGTGTAAATGCTGCAATTTCGTAACTGATGAGTTAATTTCGTAACTGATGAGTTAATTTCATAACTGATGAGTCAATCTCGTGGCTGATGAGTTACTCTCGTGCATGTTGAGTCAATCTCGTGCCTGTTGAGTCAATCTTGCAATTGATTGCCTTGTTATGACCGTTACAATTATTTATTGCATTTATTGCGCGTTACATAATTGATTTGTAACTGATGGAGTAATGATGATAAATCCCATATAATTCGGGATTAATTGATTCCTTCCTCATTTGTAATTATGAGATATTCTCCCGCACCTGTTCCGAGCTATTTATGATGACCAGTTCCGAGGCTATCAGACACGGTATGAGTATGTTCGGTCCCGGGGGTGTTTCACATATCATCTTATATGTCATTCTTTACTTTTCTCCAAGCTTTGCTGACACGTGCTGCCCTTTAATAGACCCACATGGCGATTCTATTTTTCGCCAATACAACGGCGCCTATCGTGGAACTAGGCAAGCAACAAATCAACATTTCCAACATAGTAAAACACTTTTAGAAATAACGGTGGAATAAATTAATATTAAAGAAAAGCCTTTTTAAAACAGAATTTATCCAAAATACGATACAATTCATCCCAAAACTGGGGTGTCATTGAGTACATGAGCGTCTAAAACCAGAATACAACCCACTACAGTATCTAGAGAATAAAACATAAAATACAGATAGAATAAGGAAGGAGAATCAAGGCCCGCAAATTCCATGCAGCTACCTCGATATTCTCCAAACTCTAATGCCTCAATCAGTAGCCGCCGCCGTAACCAGAGACGCCTGGATCTGCACACAAGGTGCAGGGAGTAACGTGAGTATATCCAACTCAGTAAGTAACATGTCCAAACTTTGGACTGAAAGGTAGTAACGAACTCAACCGACACAGATAAAATGGAAATAACTGTGCAAAAACATAGGCATGCTTTCAAACTAAATAGGCAACTCAAAACAGTAAAGTAAAGCAGATCCGAACAGTGTAAGGAATATAACTCTGCTATCTCTACATGCCAACGCACATGCTGTAGGTGATTCACCATCCTGTCAGCCTCATGTTCTCACACTCTCGAATACTCAGCCACTCGGTACTATATATGGCCCAGGTAAGACCAATCCCGGAACATATAGATCACTGACTATAAGTCACCCAGTATCGAGGAAGGCCAATCCAGGCCTGTGGAGAAGATCCATCTCCAGCTATCAAGTACTTTGAACTCTCTCTAACTTAAGTTCTTGGGACAAACTTTATAAAAAAATAATGCATCAATATTTGACACAAAACGATAAGAAGTTTTTTCAATTCATGATCCTTATCATTTTGAATAAAAGACAAGTAAAATATAAACCACAATATAAACTTTTAAAATATTTACATCAATCCAAGACTTTGGATAAAATCATACAAAATCATTCTATTTGTTTTAAGTCATTGAAATTACTTTCGGCTCCTTAGGCCTAAACATACGAAAATCATCCTTACCTTTCACTGGGATTACTATACCATCACCGACATAAGAAGGTCAACTAGGTTATGTACCTAGCGGCAAGTATCATATACCCTACTTGCTCAGGTCGTCTCAACGTAGTGTCGTACGAATCGACTCAGCCATGCTAATAATAGCACAAAATAGTACCCTCTTGAGGGAGAGCACTCTGTCGTAGTCTATACAACAAAGTGGCCATCTACGCCTACACCGACACGTGTAGTTTCATGACAACGAACATGATATATCTGAAGCCAATCTCGGTGAACACAAGTAACTCCCAAAACATTTGATACTTCAAAAATAGATTCATAGCATAGTAGCCTCAAAGGATCTATTTTTACCAAATCATAACATTTTTAGAAAATTTAAATTATTTGAACAAAATTTAAATAAATAACCGTTTACATGCTAAAGCTTTAGAAATTTAATATCAATCTTTACAAGATACCACAAGTGCTATTATGTTCGTCAATTTTCAAAAGAAATACTTTCCATGAATACTTATCTTTAGCACTCAAAATATGTACTCTTGTCAATACGTAAGTTTTGATACAAAACTTATAACATTTACCTTGAGTGTCATTTTGCCAGCAAGATTTAAAATAAAATTTCATAATACAACATGACACTACATATGCAACATAATACTTTAATACATGGAGACATCCGTACTTGTTTGTCCCCACAAACACGAAAGCACATTTGCAAACAACTTAAGTATTAACTCGAAACATGGTTTTAGACAAAGTCCCTCAAGAAGAGTAAGTTTTAATCAACTTACCTTTCTTTTGCTTTCTTAACATTCACAAGCTCCTAATCCTCCTCCGTCATTCCAATATTGATTAAATATGCTCAACATCACCAACAAGTCGATATCTACAATAGATATCCTAACTACATCAAAATATGACCTAAGATATTGATCAACATCCATATATGGCTCATAAGTTGGCTACAAGCCTCCAACAACTCAAATCGCCAAATAATTTTATATGCTAGACCATTTAACTTCATTCTTATGTTTTAATACCCATTCGAAGTCATTAATGATACTACATCAATTGTCCATTGCCACCAAGTTATTATTCGTCGTCTTCCATAATCAACACTTGCAAAATATAAAATTCGGGTGATTACTTAGTTGATCACTTTCATCTTTTGCTAACAAATAAGTCCATAAGTTCATTGTATTCGTAAATTTCATTGCCAAGATTACCATTCATCTTCTCTCTTATTTTCTCAAAAGTACTATTTATCTCATGAACTAGAGTTTTATATTCCAATCTTTCAACCATTCAAACTTGTAACAAATATTTCAAATACCTCTAACTACTCATAAGAAACGAGTTTTAAGCATTGAAATTACCTTTAGTAGCTCAATCTTGATAAATCACAACTTTGGTGATTTTAGCGTTCTTGAGGATTTGATGAGGAAATCTAGCATTTGGATGCAATAATGATATTAGAAATCATGTATATTGAGTAAGAATCAACCCAAAAACATCATTAACAACTTACCTTAGTTGATTGGACTTGATTTGAGCTCAAAATCGCCCATTTACCTCAAGAACCCTAACCCCCAAATACTCAAAATACTCTCCTCCCCGGACCTTGTATTTATAGGCCCATATTTCTGGGTTTTGGATGCGGCATTGGATGCTTTGCATCCTCAGTTCACTCCTTTTCGAAGCTCGATGTTATGGTAGCACTTCACTGCCAGTCTTTCTTTCGGACGCGGCCCCGGATGCTTCGCATCTGCAGACTCCTCTGCCAGCCTTTAGTAATTTGGTCATAACTTTTTGTAGGAATGTCCAAATGACAAACGGTTTGAAGAATTAGAAACTAGGATCGAAGATCTTTCATTTGATAGGTTGTCCATCACACACACACACACACACACACACACACACATATATATATATATATATATGTATATATATATATATATATGTATATATATATATATATATATATATGCTCGTCCAAAGTTTGGTCTTGTGCATACTCATTTGGAACTTTAGTCTATCATGTAATTTCCAACTTGACTTGGACTTTGGGCTATCCTTAGACCCATCATCATATATAATATGCCCCGTACACTTATTATCATATCCAATATATATCCATCGTATTAATAGTCCTCGTCTGCATACAAAATAATATAATTAGGGCACATCAATTTTCTTAATAGCGCTTAAGTACTTCAAAAAATTTCGGGGTGTTACAGTTGTAGTAACATAAATTTGGGCCTTGCTTTTCCAATGTCTAGCTTTTTTATAGATAGAAAAGGGCACAAAATTATGCTTGCCCCCCAAAATCACATAGAGATTTGGCAAATGCTTGCTGCCTATGGTGCATGGAATTATCAAACTCCTAGGATCAGACAGCTTCTCAGCTACAGGCCTTGTAACCACAACACAACAAGTTTGAGTCAATATCACAGTGGTCAGATCTTGTGATATTCGTCTTAAAGTATGTATATTCATATGTATATTACCTCACATTCTACTCATGTTTCGTGGAATTTTGGATGTGGAATGTAATAATTTATTCTAATTCGTGGTATTTTTATGCGTGGGAGTCACCCGGATGCAATATTGGATGAAAGTGCACGATTTGAAGCAAAAGAGAACAAAAAGAAAAATGGGCTAGTGTAGAACCCTGGGTAGTGCATTTTGCTACCCGTGGCATAGTTTACATATCTAAAACATTTGGCCAACAAGTCAGCGCCAGGGTTAGCGCGACGCGCTACCCTAGACGTTAGGTGACGGGACATTCTCCTATTTTTCTCAGGACAAGTTTTTGACGGCCCTACACACTCCTAACTCGAATAAAAAGAAGTCTAACCCTATTTTGGAGGGAGAGACGCCACTTTGAGAGAACAACACAAGCACGAAACACTCAGAAGCAAGGATTCTCAGTTTTTCTTCATCTTTCCTAGTATTTTTCAACTATTCAACACTTATGAAATTGTTTAACTTTATCATGAGTGGCTAAGAACCTCATTATACTGGGGTTATGTGTCGTTATTGACTATTGTAGTTTGACGGTTGATTTTTTTGCTTGAATTATCATATTAATTTGTTTATTCAATCTTGCACTTAATTGCGTAGCTAACAATAGGATACTATCTACAAATTTATAGTTGAACTCGAACGTGGGAATTATTGATTCCATATAGAATTGAATAGAGTACGTTCTCGAATCCGGGCATCGTAGAATAGATTCGCGATATTCTAATTGCCTTACTTTGTTGTTTTTTCAGGAAATACACATGCGTTCTTGTTAATTCTGATTCTATAGTATATAGTCTTAGGTTGGCTAGGATAGGCGAGCGAAGCGTCGAAAGAACTTCACGAGCATAATAAGCCCTGCTAATCAACAAATTAGATAAATCAAGTGAGAAAATCAACTGGAAGAACGCAATAGGAGAGACATTAATCCCATAACTCCGAAATATTCTCATCTCATTGATTTCTTTCTAAGTGTTTGTTTGCTCTACTTGCGATCTTATTTTCTTATTTGCTTATTAGTTTAGTAGTAATTTAGTTAATAAAAATCACCATCATTTTCTTCACGACCACTTGAGCAATATATTTATAAATAGTTTAGATTGGACAATAGTTGATCATAAATCCTCGTGGGTATGGTACTTTCTCATCACATTATTATTTGTTGACCGCGTATACTTGCATGTATGTTTGGACCCAACAAGTTTTTGACGCCATTGCCGTGGATTTAGAAATTAGCTACTTGTCTGAAATAATCTTTTATTTGTTTTTGTTCGAGATTTAATTTGTTTTGTTGTTTCTAAATCTACATGTGTTCACATGAATGCTAAGAAGAAGTAACAGTTTGAAAAATCCTCCGCCTTTTGATCCTGAACCTGAAAGACTCTTCCACAGGTTAAGGAGGGAGGTAGAAGCACGAGCAAGAATTGTAGAGTTGGACATCGTAGTTAACCACGACCAATCGAGATGGCAGAAAATGAAGAGAGGTCGGTGATTGAGGCTGCAAGGCCTAGTCTCGCAGACATGACTCATGCTATCGTTAGGCCTGATATAACCGGGCACTTCGAGCCGAAACAGTACATGGTGCAACTAATTCAATCCACAGGGATAAGAAGACAAAGTCACCGAGGAGCCATATTCTTGGGTTTCAACAACGAGATGGTGAGATTCTTCATCAAGCTTGGGAAAGATACAAGAAACTACTCAGAGACTGCCCACATCATTGTCAGACTGATGAGCTATTGGGATAAATTTTTGTGGATGGGTTGGACGAGACCTCCAAATTAAATCTAGAACTAGCTTGTGAAAGAAGTTGAATGCAAAAGCCATACAGTGAGATTCAGACTCTGCTGAACAATTTCACCGCGAACGATCATAACTGGCAAGGTGAGGTGAACCAAGAAGGATGATAAAATAAAAAGCAGCATGTATACTTGAACTGGATAAGATGTCAGCCATGCAAGCAGAAATTTCTAAACTAACCAACCAAGTGGCTAAGATGGCAATGAGTCTAGGGCATCATATGCAACAGGTTCAGGGGATGGCCATATATTGTGAAATTTGTGGAGAAGGTCACACGAGTGACCAATGCTGGTGAATCCAGAATCTATCTTTTATGTGGGTTAGCAGAGTAGAGATTCAATGAACCAAAATTCACAATATGGGAATACTTATAAGCCCAACTAGAAGAACCACCTGAATTTCTCATGGGCTGGAAATTAAGCTAGTCAAAATTAATACAAACCTAAGAAAATTACAATGAGCCCCAAAAACCACCACAACAGGTAGAAGAAAGCACCAATGATATGAAAAAGTTGTTATTGACAACCAACAACTTCGAACGGACAACCAACAACTAAGGACTGATTTTCAAAATTTAGAAAAGCAGATTGGGCAGTTAGTTGCACAACAAAATTCCGACCTACTGGAGCACTCCTAAGTGATACTAAGAAAAATCACATTGAACATGTACAAGCAATTAATCTAAGAAGCTGGAAAGCATTGGAGGATGTGCTACCTAAAAAGTATGTGCCTAAAGAAGTTTTTGAAAGATTGGTACCTATAACGGAGGTAGAAGCTAAAAAAAAGATGGTTGAACGTGGGCAAAAGATAGAGGTAATGCCACCATCGCCTTTTCCTCAAAGGTTGCAAAAATTGAAAGATGATTCCAAGTACAAAAAGTTCTTACATATCTTGATCTAGGTGCGTGTGAATCTACCTTTGGTAGAAGTGCTACCATCAGTTCCTAAATATGCCAAGTACCTGAGAGACATTGTGGCCAACAAAAGAAGGTTGACAGAGTTTGAAACAATTGCACTTATTGAGCAGTGCAGTGTTAGAGTACAAAGTAAGCTCCCGCCTAAGTTGAATGATCCTGGTTGTTTTACAATCCCCTTGGCAATTGGAAAATACGAGGTTGGTAGAACCTTGTGCGATCTGGGAGCGAGCATTAATTTGAAGCCACTATTAGTGTTCAAGCAACTCGATCTTGGAGTCCCTAGGCCTACTACTATAACTCTACAGTTAGCGGATCGGTCATTAGCAGTGCATGAATGAATTATTGAAAATGTGTTGGTGCGAATAGGGAAATTCATCTTTCCTGCAGATTTCATTATTCTTGACTAAATGGCCGATGAAGAGGTTCCAATTATTTTGGGGCGACCATTCTTGGCCATGGGAGGGGCACTTATTAATGTGCAGGAGGGAAAGCTAAAGATGAGAGTGTATGATGAAGAAATCACATTTAATGTGTACAAGGCGCTTAACCTTCCTAAGAATTATGAGGATTTGTGCATGATCTTTGTGGTAGAATCGAAGTTGACGGATATAGCTCTTTATGTGGAGCCTAGTAATATGGAAAAGAAAATCGAGTTAGAAGAAGTTGTGTTGCGAGCTGAATGTGTAAAGGTAAAAGAGAAAAGGGTCAGAGAGGAAAGAGAAGATCATCCTAGAGCGTGCAAGAAGGCAAAACTCCATGGAAAGACGAGGAAACGAAAGCGTCCAGCTTGAACAAGTCGTTCATGTCGTGCCGCGACATTAACTCAGGCGCTTCATGGGAGGCAACCCATTGTGATGTTGTAAAAACAAGAAAGTGAAGAAAGCCATGCCCGAGCCAGCCACGACCGCTATGGTTATTGAAGATGACGGGGAAGCTAGTGATGGAGAGGCTTCCCTCCAAAGGAGACGACGATCTTCATCAGCTCAACAGAATGCTCAATCTGGAGAGCTTAAAACCCCAACTGAGGGCGAGCTCTTTGAGGAAATGGATTTGGTGGATAATAATGGTTCTCCCTTTCCGGTCCCTGTTGCTGCTTCCGAGCCTCTTCTGCCTTCGGTTGGTGAGCAACCAACAAACAACACTGCCCAAACAGTAGAAATGACATCAAGTAGCTGCTCTAAAGAGCTGCTATTTAGAAATTAGCTAGTACGTCTTGAGTTTCAGTTTTTTTGTTCATTTTTCAGGACAAAATAAATACTGGCTAATCACTAAATAGCATCCCTGAAAATGACTATATGTGTACTTGCCCAATAAAACAACCTTAATTTGTCATCCTCCAAAGGATGAACTGATATGTTGAAGGTGTTGGTTTTCAATTTTGAAAAAAAAAACAAATTATTATCCAGAGGATTGAGAAGGAGAAAATTAAAGGGGCAATGCAATCGAACTTAAAATTAGTGGTTTCAAATTTTGTTTGATTTTTTTTTATAACTTTTATATGTGTATTAAAATAAATACAGGTTTAACGTCTTCGAATTTATTTGACAAAGTAGTAATTATGTGTATTAAAATTTTTGAATTTGTTTCCCAATCTTTTTGATTTGGGTTGGAGAGCGATCAACGAAGGATTTTACCATTGGAGAAAAAACATTAGCTAATGTTTTGTCATTTCTTTTCACCAATAAACGATATTGATCACTTATATGTTTTAAGTACATTTTATTTTAATGCCCTAAAACTAAAAGGCTAAAATACGCAAGTTTGCCCCGCCGTTTATATAGTGAAATTTGAAGAGCAAGAAAGAAAGGAGACTATAGAGTATGGCTATGGCTCTTCGAGTTAGACGCCTGAAAGAAGCTTATAGGCTTCTCCCTCTCATTTCTCCTGGTATTTTACTTAAAACCACATCAACATTTGGCCAGTGTTTTATTTACTCTTCTCCTCATATATAGGAATTTCTGATTTTTGGACCCAGGAAATAGGTGTAAACTACTTGTAAAGGAGAGCAATTTGCTGCCGCCTCTTTTGAATTATTCATGTGCAGACATCAATACAAAGTCTGGATATAGATTTCATCAATATCAGAGGTAACAACTTCTATTTGCCAATTTGAAATTTCTTATTTACAGTAATGTTTCCACTAGAATCTGTGTTCATGATTTGTATATTTGAAGGCAACTGCATTTACTTTTTTCTTTCTGTTGAACTTTACCTATTAATTTTATATCTTTTGTTTTTATTGCTCCATATAGTGGTTTGATATTTTTTTCAAGCTACTAGTTTGGAGGTTGTAGTAGTCTTCACTTGTACTTGGCAGTCTCTTTCAGGTATTCAACTACTATATCAGAAGCAGTGCCAGAAGAGCCTGTTGTCCAACTCGATTTCCCATCCTTCATTAAGTCTGCTATTGATAAACCTGAAGGTGAGCTACTCTCACTTGGTAAATGCAATTTAGTTATTTCGAGGAACACTGTGACAGTGAAACCACATCCTGAGGTAACATGTGGAATATGTTTAGCTATTTTTATCTGGCAAAAAGTCATAAGTTCTGGGAAAATTTCATTTATTTGGTGGTATTGGTATCTAAACATTTCCAACAAACTAAGTTGATAAGCCAAGTTGGAAAAACTTATCTATGAAGAAAGAAGGAAATAACCTGAGCTGGAGGAAATTTTTAAGTAGCTTCCCTTTCCTGTATGTCTGTATGATGTGCCCAAGACTTGTACAAGAGGACTATGAATGACTTTTGTACCGGACCAACTTGTCAGCGGTTGAGTTAATCATTTCCCTTCTGTGGATCTTATTAGTGCAATGAGTCTTGAATACAAACAAAATCTTAGCAAAAAGTGGAAGTATTGGTCTATAGTCAGTCTAAACAATTTAAACAACTCATTATGATTATATCAAATGAATGCAGAGAACAAAATCATGTTTTTGCTTGGCTGTATTGATGGTTGCTTCTTAGTAAATCATACGACTTCTACCTGAAAGAATATATCATGTCAAATTTGCCTTAGTCATTCCTCTCCACTTGTTATTAATGGAATGCATGTAAGCAGTGGATTATGACAATGTTGTTCATGATATTCTTGGTTAAGCCATCAATATCAGTCTTTATTATGTTTTGAATACTTCATGTCTGTTGCTTAAATTTTGGTGTCAAACTATTTCATTATCTGGTTATAACTGGATAGATGTGCACAATTGTCTCTTGTCTGTTGCTCTGAACTTTATTCCTGCATGATTTGAATAAAATGTGCAGGCCCTTCTCATTGTTGGTTAAATGGAATTCCGGATAAGAAATTTTTGGAAGATGGCATCTTCCTAGTGCTCGTAACTGGATTCCTAGATGGTTCTTCAGTCACCAAGGCAAACTTTGTTAGCATGCTTGAGAAAGTAAAGTTTCTCCAGCAGAGGTAGAGTAGATCCTCACACAAACTTCTTGTGTCTTAGTTGTCTTATAAACATCTTTTTACAGATCTGTGCTTTCTTCTAATGTTGCAGATATCCTTTCCTTCAAATAATTGGTTACCAGGGTATCGAGAAGATCCCACTTTGCTCCAGTGATATATGCTCACATCTGCTTGGGAGAACCTTGAAGGAAAACATTGCTTTTCCTCTTCTACTATCTTACAAGGATGTTCTGGAGGTACATTCACAGAATTTGCTGCTCAATTAGTGCAGTTCACAATATCATTTTCAATCTGTTTTATCATACTATAGTGTCATACAACGGCATAGTTGTCTCAAAGTGCTGGACCTTCTTTTGAAATGTTGTACTTAGTCAAAAGAGGGTTGCATATCTGACTATTCAATGAGATCTGAACATTCTGTTATAAGTGGTACCTGGATCCTGAGCCTTCTTATATTGGTTTGCTAACTTGTGGTCTCTGTTAGTGTAAGTATGTCCATCGATATTTCCTTGCTAATGTTCTAACGAAAGCAAGATAAACTCTATTATGTCAAGGAATAACTTTCGATTTTTTGGTAGGTTATTGAAACATTCTTTTCATGTCCCGTCATGGAGTTATGTATGACACTGGTTTTTTAACAGGGAGAGAAAGATTAATAAGTCTCTCTTAAGTCCTAACAAAAAAATATGAAAATCGACTAAGTTGCGCAGACTCTTCGTTTTTGGTGCCGCACTGGTCTCGACGTGGGACGGAAGCGGGTACGGGAGCGGGATACGTCCCGGATTCGGTCAACTAACTTCGGACACTTTGACTTGAGTCCATCGACAAATTTGGGGGGAAATTGAGATTTTGATTTCTCAAAATTAAAAGTAAAGCAGATTTAAGACATGCGAAATGGCATACCTTCAATATTGTAGTGCTTTTGTCTCATATTTGCTGCTTTGTTCCAGAAAAACCAAGACTTCAAGGGGTTGTGTTCTGAGTTCGGACTTATAGCTCTATTTTTTTATAAATTTGAATTTTTTAAGCAGAATCCCCGCACCGTATCCATACCTGGATTCGCACCCCGGAATCTTAATATTTAGATTTTGCCGAATCCGAAACTCGGATCTGTGCCCGTACCGGATGCCCACACCCGAGTCCGAGCAACTTAGAAAATCGATATACATTGTAAACTAAAGAACAATGCTTCAAAAGTTTGTTTAACATTCTTAGAAGGTCAACTTGTGGACCAAATGGATGTACAGAACTTAGCATAACCTCATCATTAAACTTTGATTTTATTAACAGTATTGGTTAATTAGTTTGAATTTTGTGTTAGGCCTCTGCTAATCTCCTTTTAATGTGCAAAGGACCACTTATCTGGTAGTTAGGCTAGAAATTTGTGGGCATTAGAGCTAACTGGCATTATGCTAGAAGATGCAACTGGTATTGGGGGGGGGGGGGAAAGTANTTGTTCACGCTTTTAGATATGGTTCAGGACTGGAAATTTTGTGCTTAAATGTTTAGTTTGCGGCTCCCTCATTAAAAACTTGTTGGTTGGTCTTGGGTTAAGATCTGGCTTCTGTTTCTTGTAATTTGTCCATGATTTTTGGGTCTTGAGTATTACTTTGTTGCTTGTTGCCTTCCATACAGTTAAATTTTGCATATGCGTATAATAAACATTTGCTTTTGGATGATATTTGCTATTGGCCCTAATATCCGCGTTTCTGCAGTCTTTTTCATTTACTCATGTTCTGATTGTCACTGGATTCATTCATTAGTTATGAATTTGACATGCTATTCCCTTTGTTAGATTGCTAGTGAGGCCTGCTATGTTATGTTTAAAGGTTTGAAGAGTCCTTCAATCTATTATGGGGAGGAAGCAGACATGGTGGTTCTAGACAAAGGTATGCTGTGTTTCCCTCTTTTACATCCGGCATGCTTTTTTTTTATGAAGTAAATATATTCATTAATGGCATCGAGAAGATGAAAAAAGTACAAAAGTGATTCTGATAGCTCCATTACATGAGAATTAGGCTAAGACTTGGGAGCTTAAAAATCCAAAAAATGGTAAATGTTATCTACAGGGGACAGCTTGCACCAGTTAAAAAGATTCATAAGGCACCTAGCTTTCAAAGGCGATTTGGAGTTGAGATACCATCAAAACATATATGATTTTTTCCGTCCATAGAGACCAAAAAATACTTGCTGGAACCATTCACCATATGTTCTTGATGGTTTTATCAACTTTCCAGTTTTCATAAGTTTCCTTTACTTTATATGGCATGACCCAGTTAAGTACAAAAATCGAGTAAAACATGCTCCTAAGATCTGCTGCTACTCTAGATTGGAGAAGAAGGTGACTGATGCTTTCTAAGTTGAGAAGACACATGTAACATCTATTTACAAGCTGAATGTTCCTCCTACAGAGGTTATCCTAGGTCAAACATGCCTCAATTAGTGCTGTCCAACTAAAGCAAATTATTTTTGTAGGTAGCTTTGTTCTCCAAATTAGCTTCCAGGGCCAGTTATCTATCATTGTATTGTTGCACATCCATGGTTTTATCCTGCTTTAACATTGTACAAGTCATCTCTTGAATTCCCTCATTTCAATCTGTCAACTTCTTGAGTATTCATTGTGCATCTCTCTAGCTTTGAAAGTAGTTGCAGTAGATAATTGAGTTTACAGTCGTGGACATTCCTCCTCAATTCCTAGGAGCTACCTGCTCTATTCTGTGAAATTGTTGAATCTGGATCAACCTTAATAAAAAAAAAGATTAGGGAATTCCTCTTTTAGAATAATGCTGTCCAACCATTTGTCCTTTCATATATTGATATGAACTCCATTCCGCACTTTGAATGATGAGTTCTTTCATAAGTTGCACATGCTTTTCCACAAGCCTACTCCATGTGGCTGTCTTGGGAATTTTGAGCACCAGTGGTTCTCCACCCACTATTTTGTCTTAATTATGGCTCAACACGCCCCCTCACTTATTGGCCTATTTTTTTTTTCATGGGCTAGACACTTGTAATATATATTTGCGCGATAGTGAGATTTGAACCTGGGATATTTTGCCTACTCTGATACCATGTAAAGAAGATGGACTTTAGGCCTTAACTCAATCACAGAAACTAGCTCATGATATGAGGATTGCCTCAAACCATATTTACAGGCAACAACCCATTCTCTCAGTGAGTGTGGGACCTTCTAAGAGTTTCCCTCCCATGCATGCACAGCTGAAGCGTGGACAATATAACGTAGGGGGTCCAACATTGGATAAACCGACAATAGAGTTGAGTCTGGCTCGAAATAGCTAACATATTTGGAAAAATTTCACTGGAAAACTAGGTAACATATGCTCTGATCCTTGTCGGAACCTACTCCAGTGGTCATAATCCGCAAAACTCCAGATGGATCAAGTTGGAATGAGAAATTGATCCTCAAGAGCAAAGCCTCATTCTCGAAAAATGAGATCTTTTTGGCGCGTGAGATCTGTATTACTGGCATTACTCATTGGATTTTGCTCAGCGGAAGATACTGGGTTTTGTCGTGATGTCGAATATTGCACAGCACTCATGAAAAGAAGTTAAGATCTGACAACTTTCAATCACTGGAAAATGCACGGCAATGATATTCTCTTTCTGAATGGTGCTGGTTACTGCGTAACGAATAAAGGCGTTGATACTTCAATAAGCTGTGTGACCTTCTCGTCTGAACGTTTAAGTTGTTAGAAAGAACATATTCTATTTACTTAATCATATGTGTCTCACCATAATATATAAGTAAATGCAATACAAAGAAATTAGCCTCAATTGTTGGGTAATGCATACCCTGTAGCATTAGGTATGGCTCGTCAAATTGCCAGATTTAAAACTAGAGCTTCAACAGCTTGCTAAGATTGAAGAGGTCTCATGGAGGCAAAAATCTAGATGTTTATGGCTTAAAGAAGGGGACAGGAACACTAAGTATTTTCAGAAAATTGCAAACTCTCACGGAAGGAACACATACATTGACAAGCTCAAAATTGGCAATGAAATCATTGAAGAGAGGGGGCAGATTAAGGAGGAAATTTAGACTTCTATCAAAAGCTCTACACTGAAAATGAGCCTTGGAGACCAACTGTAGATTTCGAAGATCTGGCAAGTATCACTGAAGAAGATGATAGAACTGGAGAAAGCTTTTGAAAAAGAGGAGATTCTAGCAATTATTCAATCATGTGCACCTGACAAGGCACCGTGTCCGGATGGCTATATGATGGCCTTCCAAAAGGCATGGGGAATCATCAAGGCAGATGTAATTCAGGCACTCAACCATTTATATCTACACTGTCATATGGTTAAGTCTTACAATGCCTCATTCATTGCTTTAATTCCTAAAAGGAAAGGCGCAATTGAGCTCAGGGATTATAGACCAATAAGCCTAATAGACAGTGTCTATAGAATAACTGCAAAGTTACTGGCCGAAAGATTGAAAAAAGTAATTCGGAAACTTATTTCTGGACATCAAAATGCCTTCATCAAAGGCAGGCAAATCATAGATGCAACTTAATTGCCAACAAAGTTCTTGACTAGAAACTGAAGAGAGGTAAATCAGGCATCCTATGTAAGTTGGACATAGAGAAGACCTTTTATCAACTCAACTGGCAATTCCTCATCACAAAGCTAAGGAAGATGGGATTTGGTGATAGATGGATCAAATGGATTAAATTCTGTATTAGTACGGTGAAATACTCAGTCTTGGTCTCCAGTCCAATTAGGTTTTTTTCTTCCTACAGAAAGGTATCAGACAGGGAGAACCTCTCTCCCCCTTTCTCTTTATTTTGGCTATGGAAGGGTTAAGCAGAATGCTTGAAAAAGCAAGAAACCTGCAATGGATAAAAGGTTTTGAAGTAGGCACTAGTCAAGGGAATGTAATTACAATCACATACCTTCATTTTTTGTGGAGCAGAGGAGTCCCAGTGTAATACACTGCTTATTTTTTAGGCGCTGTTAGGGCTACACATTAATATGATGAAAAGCTACATTTATCCAGTTATTGATGTTCAGATTTGGAGACTCTAGCAAATGTCTTGGGTTGCAACATTGGTACTTTTCCAACCACATACCTTAGGCTACCACTTGGTGCTAAATTCAGGTCAACTGAAATTTGGAATGGTATAGTGGGAAAATTTTGAAAAAAGGTTGGCTACTTGGAAGATGCAATACCTCTCAATGGTTGGCAGACTCGCACTTATCAATAGTGTTCTGGACAACATTCCCACATATTTTATGTCATATTATTCCCCATCCCAGGCAAGGTGAAAAGCACAACTGTACAAGATTAGAAGGAATTTCCTTTGGGAAGGTAGCAGCGAAACACACAAGTTTCATTTGGTCAAATGGCCAAAAGTCACACAACCTAAATTCCTTGGTGGTATGGGCATAAAGACCTAGCCATCCACAGCAAATGCATGCTTATGAAATGGCTTTGGATATGTGGTCAGGAATCACCTGCTCTTTGGAAGGATGTGGTGGCTGCAAAGCGCAGAGCCATTGGTGCACCAAAACTTGTAGAGCTCCACATCGTCTAGGCTTGTGGAAGAACATAACCAAACTGTGGGATGAATTTTACCTGAGCTGCAGGTTCCGGGTTGGTAATGGCACAAACATAAAGTTTTGGAAAGACAAGTGGCTGGGGAATTCAGCTTTGCAAACTGACTATCCTAATCTTTTCCTGAACTCCAGTAATCCAGACTCCACTACCTCATAAAATAGAGCAGACAATGCATGGAACCCACAACTCAGAAAGAACCTATAAAATTGGGAGCTTGAAGAACTTACTCAACTTACTTGAAAGATTGGGGAACTGCATAACCAATGAGCAGATTTCAGACAGACTTACGATGGGGTGATAAAGAAGATGGTCTATACTCTGTTAAAGCAGGATATTCAACTCTTTCTGCTCAGAATGAGATGGTGGATAATTGTATCCGGACCGAAAGGAACCGAAGATGTTTTGATGAAATATCAACTCCTAATCACACTCTCAAGGCTAATTGTCTTTTATATTTGTATAGCTGGAGTAATCTCTTTCCTGTAAACTCCACTGATAAGTTTTTGGACTTTGTGTTAGCTCCTTATCTTTACTCTTTAGTATAGGGCACATTGTAATTGAGCTAACAAATTCATTTTTGCATTTACTATCTTTTGTACTATTTGCATCTACTTGATGCCATTAATGATATCCCTTACTTCATCTAAAAGAAAAAAAAAGTTATGGCTCGTCATTGTAATGGGGGACAAGCCATACCCTGTCTAACTGATATTGCTTTTTCTGCCTCAGGAGTCAGGAAAAGAAGTTAAGAAAAATAGTTACTGATTTCATTAACTAAATAGAAATTGAACTCCTTGTATATTGTCTGTGTGTATTTTGAGCAGCACTTGCATTGTATTGGTCTTTCTCCCATCTATATCAACTGCACCCTTTGTGTAACATCTATATCAACTGCACTGTATTGGTTTTTCTCCCATCTATATCAACTGCACCCTTTGTGTAACATGTAGAATATTATCATTCATGTTTCCTACATGCTCTTCCTGATGTCCTGAGTTTCTATGGTAAGTTTGATTACTTTATCTTCGGGGATTAAGGCTGCAGACCAGCTAAAAAGAGTAGAATAGTTACAATGTTACCTTGCTTTACATGTTTTTATATGCTTCATTTTTTGCATAAAATAGAGTTTCTGTATCTCCATTTTCCTTCTATTGTCAAAGTACTGAGGTTCTTTCTTATGTTCTGCGATGTCAGCAATCAAGGATTTCAGAGCGCAAGAGAGTGAGGCCCCTAAGATCCTGACAAGCACATGGGTAAAGCCAACTGATGAATTCAAGGAACCACCTCTCAGTTTCCCCTTGCGAAACCTGTTTCTTCACTTTCCAGGTAGTGGTTCCCCTTTTGAGCTGTCCCATACTGTTGATTTAGCACTTTTTTTAAAAGATAATTATGAACGTCACCATCTATTAATTACTGGGGAGGTGCAAGGATTTCTGCCTCAAATGTTCAACTTGTGTGTTCTGCCGTCAGTAAGAAATTATGAAGTACATCCCCCCTTCCTCCCTCGTCTTCTTGTTTCCATGTAGTAAGAGGGATAATCAGATAAGAACAGAGCAGAACAGAACAATTAACCACTAGAAGACGGAATCAAATTCAAGTTTAATTGTATGGAATGGGGGATTATTGCTCTTCCAACTGATGTGACTATAGTCTATAAACCTAGTGCAACTTTGCGGTTCAAGGAGAAGGGTAGAGAGGATAGCATTGTATTTCATGTTACTCATAAAAGAGTCTTTGTTAAACTATCAAATTAAATGTTGATAATGTTCAGTGCATAAAGCAGTGCTATGATAGAAAGTGGTAAAGAGGTACCCAGTCGGTGTTCTCTTTGAACCGCTATGATGTAGCTTGGAGTTATGGTGGAAGATATTTGAGATTCAAAACTGATAGATATCTCAATTTACTTTCGAAAGCTTCCCTTGTCTAATAACTTTAGGAGATGATAAAAAGAGGTGTTTCCACTATTTCAAAATTCAAGGATTGTGATTTGCCTGAGGCCCCTTCTTCCTAGCATTTGTCACTTATACTTTAGTTTCTGACTTTTCTTGCAGGTGGTATTTCAGTTGATGAGAGTAGCAATCGCCTTTTCCTTTCCGACTCCAATCACCATAGAGTTATTGTACTAGATGGCAATGGAATGATTTTGGACTCTGTATGTGTCAGGCTTGCAGGGGTGGCTTCATGATATTTTGATGGTTATGTCGTACTGCTAAATCATAAAGGGAATTGCTAATGCAAACATTAACATTTTTGACATAGATTGGTTCTTCTCCTGGTCATGAAGATGGAGAATTTGAATATGCGAAGTTAAAGCGTCCGGCAGCTTCTTTTTATCATGCCGCTGAGGACTGCCTCTATCTTGTAGACTCGGAGGTATTGCATTGAAGCTCTTTATGTTTCTTATGATATCCCATCTCTCATTGTCTAATTTTGACGATTAAGAGGGATAAAAGAAGTAAAGAGGAGGTGGGGGTGCTTGATTTAGCAAAAAGTGAAAAATAAAACCACTCCATCACACATGATTTTGATCTTTTGGAATGTCCAAATTGTTAATTCACTTGCAGAAAAAAAAATCAGCTGTTACAAGAGCTACTCTCATTTAGTAATTCATGTCTTAAAGCATCATGTGCTGTGTTTCATCTCAAACTAACTATGAGAATATTCCAATAGTCAAATTTGTCTTTATTCTTGCCATAAGAGTATTATATACATGAGACTCGTTTCTTAATCGTTGTATGTCCCTAAATTGTTATATAACGGGGATAGAGGGAGTAAAAACGTTCAGTAAAAGAACATTAAACTGAAGCGAGGAGTGTGGCAGAAGCATTAAGCATAATTGCGATTTTATTTGTGTATTAGCGAATACAGCCTGGCTTAAGCTCGCTATTGATAAGCGAGTTGAGCTCGTACCAGCTCAAGTTTGGCTAGTTTAAGTTACCGAATTCTTCTTTTCAAACTTTTACATATCTATATTTTATTAAAAATAAAAGCAAAGATATACATTAATTGAGTTATTTGTTGGCAATTTATTTTTGAACAAGTCTATATATCTTTTCTAGTTGCTAGTGTGGAAAGATTTTAATGTTTAGGTCCTATCTAGTATTAGTTTGGACTAATATATTTTGTTCCAGTTTTTCCCTACCTAATTTTAGATATGCATAAATTATATATTAAGTTTAATGAATTCTTTAATAGATAATTTGAGCTACAGTAAAGTGATTCAAGCTCAGCCTTGTTTACTTTGTCCAGAGAAGCTCAGTTTTCTAAATTTATTGGGTTGAGCTTTTAACATAAACATGAACTCAAGAACTTGGGTTAGCTGACCTTGATTACGTGTTTTTACACCTCTATTTTAAGTGAACTTTGTGAAAGATATTGGTAAAAGCAAGGCAAGTGTGGTTTTACAAGTTTTGACTGATGTAGTTTGTCTTTTTCATCGGCAAATGAGTCTGCAGTCAGTCTTAGACTTTTGGCTGCACTACATGGTCACCTGAGTTTGAAAAGGAATTGTTACTCCACTCAAAGTGAATCTCCTTATCTCTTTTGTTTCTTTTGAAGATAACATCCATCTTCTTCCTAAAGAAAGTCTACCTTATACTAAATTACAAAAGATAGCATCGCCTCACCTTTAGTTTTGTCAATGTAAGCTTTTATATTTCTCTATTAACAACCACGATGTAGCAGGGAGTCCTACATGTTCCCATTTGATCCTTCAGAATACACAATTTTCAATTTTTCTCTTAATAGTCAAATGAAGTAGAGTAGAAACTCAGCATTCAAATTATGATTCAGAGTGTAATACACTATACCTGTGCTCCTCACTTCACCATGAGGTTTATTGTTGTTGAGTTAGCCCTCAATCTACACTTTTCACCTACAAGTATCACACTCAGTTTTTTTTTTTTAGATGTCAGTTATCCTTTTTGGGAAATCACAGGGTTTCTTGTGTTGTAGTTAATCTTTTTAGGTTAATTGACATAAAAAACTATAACAACAGATATTCTGTCAAATGGGATATAGAATGATCTTGAGATACTATGTTACTCAAAAGACATTATGGCTTCCATGCATCTCCTTTTTTTGATACTTGAGTAATAGAATGTTCTACTGCTTTACAGCCTTGAGCTTTTTATCCTAGTGGTTGAAGACACCTTTACTGTTTCTTTTTTGCATGGCATCCCTATTAGTTCATTAGGCTTTCCCTGTTATTTCATAAGGCTAACAAATGTGCCCTGGTGTGAAAGAATCATGCTATTAGGAGAGCTGATATGGGGAGGAGGGTTGTGGAGACTTTGTACCCAAGAAGCAAAACAAATAAAAATAGTAGCATTTGGAGCTGGATATTGGGGAAGCTTTGGCCTAGAAACGATCTAAATGCACAGTCTGAAGAATTGCAGCCGGACACATTGCTGTTTCCGTGGCACATGCTGAATTCTTCAAATGGCGATCTCCTCATTTTAAACCGCAGGTAGATGCAACAGCTGGTCCAGTTATCTTCCAAGTTATAAGTCTGCAAATGCTTTATATTATTTCTCCCTCACCAAGTTCTAACCTCTAATTCAAATGCAAGGCACATCACACATATTTTGCACGAAGATTTTGTAAATTAACCTAGTAGACTAGCTCTGAAACTTCTTCTAATTCGTTTAATTGGCGAAGTGTAAAGGCATAGTCTTGCTTGTTGATGTTCTGATTCAGCAATAGGAAGTAAGAGTGCCCTTTATTGGTTCTAACAATCTATAGGAAATGGATCTTCATCTTTTAGAAAGCACCGATTGTCGAACAATAAGGAAAAGAAAATGAGGCAATAATCACATGATGGATGCAGGGAACGTAACTTGTTTTTGGAATTTCCTGCTTGCTTTTTCTTCAATCGTAAATCGGACCAAGACGACCGCAACAACAATGCCCTAAATCAAGCTAGTTGTGATAGGCTATACGAATCATCACTATCCATTTCGCTCAATTTGAATTCGTTTCATTCCAATATTAATAATTTAAACTCTTTTGCAATAGAAGTTCTTTACATTTTCTATTAACATAAAAATGCCAAGTAGTTGGTTTCGCCTATATGGATCTTCCCATTATCCAATACATTCTGTTTTTTCACTAAATTTGCATGAATTCTAAGAGACTGTTGGTATTTTGGGCCAACTTCCTTATGTGATTTTGGTCTACCTCGTTCCCTTTTAACACCTTTGTTGTCATGGTTTCATACCTACGAACCGGTGTATCTGGATGTCCGCGTAGGACATGAGACATGACCAAACCATCTCAAACGACCTTCTCTCATTTTATCTTTTTATGTGCTACTTGCACTTTCTGCCATATATGGTCAGTTTTAATCTTGTTTAATCTTGTGTGCTCGTACATCCATCTTAATATTCACATTTCTACAATATTCATTTTCTTGATATTCGTTTAACACTTCATTTTTGTCCTCTTGACTGGTTCTGGCATTTTGTTCAATTCTTGGAAACATTTCAGTATATATTCTAAATTTTCAAACCAAACTCTTGTAACTGTTTATCTGGTCATAGCTCTTAAACTGTGTAATCTATCTGTTTTTAGGTCTTAAGCTTTATAATTTTGTTTCCCGGTGGCATAACTAGGTATGTTTTATCACATAACCAGTTTAAGAAGTTGGAAATGATCGGAACATATGCTTAATATTGCTTTTCATTTTCGTTTTAAAAGAATATTTGACTCGAACTGGCCAACATTTCATGAACTTAGAAATTGCATATGATGAACAAGTTTGTCATCTTGTCTCTTTGATCCCTTCAAGGAAAATGGAATATAAGAAGAAGCCTAAACATTGCTCTTTCCAACTTATATTTTGCAAAATTTATTTCTGGATTTTGAAATTAAATATCTTGATAATTTCTGCACTTGTATATGTAACATCCTATTGTTTGAGCTTTGGGGTTGCCCTCACTTGAAATCTTTTTGCATGCAGCTGCGAAACATTGTGGATCATGGATTTCGCCTCTGGCGTTATCAGAGAAGTTGTTAAAGGTATATAAATTATTTCCGAAAATGGTCTTAATTTTCTCTGCTCTAACAGTTAGCCTTGTCAGTTGTTGACTCACCCATACTCTAAAAGGATTTTCAAATATTTTGGAGATCTGTGAGCCATTGATCCTGGAGAAGTCTACGCTTTTGAATCAAATGCCTAGTGATTGGTTGCAGCAGCAAGGAGATGCAAATTACTCATCAAAGAGAATTCCATATCTTGAGCTTATGTCTTCTGTCACAACTTTTCAGGATCAGATGCTCATCTGTGATACAGGTAATCATGTCTTAAGTGATTGCATCCATTGTAACTTCTGCTTTGTTTGATTCAACTATTGATTTGTGCTTATCTGAAGTTGGTCAGACTGTATTAAAACTCAACAGAGACTCGGGTTCTATATCAAGCTTCCAGATCTCTAATTTGGGGATCCTTGGGTTTCCTTACTGGTCCTCATCTCCTCTTGAACGAGTATGTGCTGCGTAAGTGTAACAAATTAAAGATGTTCTAGCCATTGTTCTTTTCTGCTTTCTCTGGGTGATTATGTTAATTTACTGTGTTGATTTCTGCTTATGTTACAGTGATGAAGCATTGGCAGCAAATCCCATTGATCACCTAGAATCTTTCAACTTGTTGCCAGGTAGTAAAATCCTATTGGTTACATGTAGTCTAAATAATTAGTGAAAAAGCTCTTGTCTGGAAAAAATATTATCTTTCAGCTGTTTATCATTACCTATATTTATGTACCTTCAATTTGTATCTTCTTTTTCTGGATCATATTTTCTTGCAAGAATTTGGTTGTAATTTTTTTATAAATTTTGATTTGTTCCAAAGAGGAGTTTTTTTTGTTTTTTTGTTTTGGTTTACTCCAGAGGATGAGACTAGAAATTACTACATAAGTAGTTAGGTAAGTATTAAAATAATACTTGAAATGTAAATGGAGTATGTTAGATCAAATATACTTCTGAAGTGGCTTTGGAGGTACAATCTGGAGGTTAATGCTTTGTGGAGAAAGGTCATCTTGGTATGGACAAAATGGGCAATGGTGTTCTAACACTGTTAACAGTCCTTATGGGGTTGGGTTATGGAAGTCAATTAGACTTCACTGGAATACTTTGGCTTCTAATACCATCATAAGGGTAGGTAATGGAAGGAAACACTTTTCTGGAGCGATAACCGGTTAGGGCATGACTCTCTCAAAGAATGATTTCTTGATTTTTTCAACATTGCAACATCACCTACAGTCACATTAGATACAGCTTGGGGACAGCAAGGATGGAATGTTACTTTTAAGAGGGCTCTGAATGACTGGGAACTAGAGAGGGTTGTGGATTTCTCTAAGATCTTGGAAGAACTTCCAGGTCTCAGAGAATCTGAAGATAAACTTTGTTGGAACCTTCGCAGGGATGGGAATTTTATAGTTAAATCTGCATATACCTTAATTTCTATTCCAAACGAATAGTTGGAACAACGGCCCTGTAGGTATATTTTGGAAAGTCAAGGCACCTTTCAAGGTAGTATGCTTTCCATGGTTAGAGGCAAGAAAGACTTGTCTAACCCAAGAGAGCTTGAGAAGAAGAGGTTTTCAGCTATGCTCTATGTGTTTATTATGTGGTACAGCTGTAGAAACGAATAGCCATTTGTTTCTTCGTTGTCCTTTTACTACCAACTGTGTCAGCTCTTTCTTAATGGGCCTCAAAATGGAGCATGCCGGCAAACACTTGTAATCTGCTGAAGTGTTGGGATTATAATAGGGGTATGTGAGACAGAAGAAATGGTGGAGATTGGTTCCTGCTTGCATATGGTGGATTAAGAATTTTTGAAGACAGAAGCAACTCTTTATAGAACATCAAGATGAAGTGTTTTCTTTTGTTTCATTTCTGGTGTAAAGAAAGCTATGTAGAGGACGCAGAATCTCTAGTATACCTGATAGGTGCACTGTTATCTTAGGCGGACAAAGCTGGTTTTTGTTTTCCTTGTATATATGGCTTGGCACTGCCTTAAAGCTGTTTTTATTTTCTTAATATACATGTTACCATTATAAAAAAAAGGTATGTTAGATCAAATTTGAAATAATATAAAATTAGCTTTGACGACCAATTTTATGTGATGGACAGATGGACGAAGCAGGGGTTTAAAATGTTAAACTGACTAGTGTGTTATACTATCAAAGTTTACAATTGAACGATTGATGACATTGAATTGTTATGAGAATTGTATTTAATGATGTTATTAGTATTTATTAACATTTTGAGATGTCCCAAATTGAAAAATGCATTACAAAGAAGGAGAGTAGTTGTTGGATTGTCACAGCTTCCTGTTGAACAAGTAGTTTTATGGATCAATAGAAAAAGAGAAAGTAGGCCATGTATTTCTAGATCAAGGAGTACTGTATGATAACATCCCTTCTTCATTTCTGTAACAGGTAGAGTTGACATACGACTGAATTTGGATATTCCAGAATATGTTCATCTAATCGAACCACTGAGTGAAAATTGCGTATGGAGGCAAGTTAGAGGGGCAGCAACTGAAATATACGAGGCAGACAGCACAATTACGTCTTCAGAAAAGGTTTCTAATGCTTGGACCTTTTAGTCTCCCATCTGTTTGTATCGCCCATAAATTCGAATTCCCTCATTCCATGCTGATTTTTCCATTTTTCATTTTTGTGTAGTTCCAAAATAATTTTCTCAAAAAGGATGTTGGTATATACTATGTAGCACAAATAGTTGCGGGACCACTTTAAGGTAGAATATAGTCCAACATTTTATCTCAAATATTAAATAATTCACTTTTTCAACTCCTCTAAAAGCAGTACAAAGTCAAAGCAAGAGATCTAATTTGGGATGAATGCAGTATTAGGTAGCACTTCAAATAGTGTCTTATTTCAAGTAGCTTAAAGAGTTAAATTGATGTGGATATGCAGGTTGGTGTTGCTCAGCAATGGTATGATGAAATTGACCACCTTGCCTTTTCAACACCGGAAATAGAATCAACCATAGAAGAGGTAAGTGTGAATCATGGTGAAGAAATTCCAGAAGGGAAAATCGAGATCAGTTGTTCCATTAACACAAGTCCTGGAACAAGCGAGGTATATTATGCTTCCCACACAATTTTGCTTTTGATTCTGAATTACTAAGATTCTCCAGGATTTATGTGAAATTTCTCGCTTAAGTTGTTTAAAATGATAAACATTTCAGTTAATTGGTATTACCTGCATTTCATACTGAATTTCGCATACAAAAATGATGCTTTACTCATTATGTGATTGTTTTCATTTCTCTGGTTTCCCCCCACCAGGTTATCATTTGTGCTGCAGCATATTTGAGACTGAAAAAGGATACAAATGTCTGTAGTGAAAGTAGACAGAGGAAAGCAGCCCGGATAGCAGATCTATTGAATCAGGGGAGGACAAGGGTAAGCAGAGATGTTATAGTCCAGTTCTTGCTGACATCAAAAAGAGATCTAGAAGAAGTCATCATAACGAGACCTATACATGTGAGACTCAAGTTTGATTGTCCAAACCACCCAAAAGCAGACAATTCCAAAGATATAATTTTGACGGACACCTCTTTAAATGTGAATGTTGCTCTGAGTAACATCTAATAAATAGTGTATGGAGGACTCTTAATGATATCTATGCCTCATCATCTTGAAGGCCAATTTGTGCACACCTTGACTATAACTCCGATCAATGCTCATTATTTGTTATGAATATGTCAGTTATTTGTTCTATTTTCTAGTGGCTTTTCTAGCAATTTATTAGTAAATCGTGTTATATTCCAAGATGATGTACTGTTTCTTCTGTTTAAGCGACTCCATAATATCCTTATGGAGCTTTAAAATTAATAGTTCTACTTTGGAGAAAACCTTTCCCTTTCTAAATGTTCAGGTTTCAAATGCACAATTCTGAACTTTTCATCTGTTAGACTGCTATATTTTGACAAGTGTGGAGAGGGCTGGGTTGCTCATTTGAAAATTTCACTTTTTTTTTATATAATTCATTGTGATTTTCCTTCATGGTAAGACTTAAAAATCTTCAAACAATGAATATTGAGAAACAATTACCGCCGTTTTGAATTGTTCTTGTACTTGTTATGATTAGTGTTGGTCTCATATTTTGTATGTCCAATGTAGTTAATGTATTTGCACGAATTTTTTTAACCTCCTGTGATTACACTATTTACATAGCAACAAAATAGCACGCCCTGTATTTCCATCCTTCACCCAAACTTGCTAAGTAATGTTTTTCCTCAAGGGTGTTCAAATTTGCGATGAGTAAAAAAAATTCGACCAAAGGGTGTGACTTCGACCCTGATGCTTAGCCTAGAGATACCTCTCTCCCCTTTCTCATGAATTAAAGTTTAATTCGCAATTGTTTGCAATAAAAAACACATGACTTCGCATACAATGGTTTGCCTATAATTTGGTTCCCATAAAGTAAAAAAAGATATATTTCTCCTCCGAGTCAATGCATAATGGTGGTAGGGATGCACACAACAATCGAGTTAAGAGAAATGTTGTTTGATGGACTTGTGCAATCGTGGGATTTGCTCCCTTGAACTCTTTCCGCATATGGTAAACATGGGACTCAATGCAGTGACATTTATTGTAGTATTAGCTCAATTGTGGTTTGGTAGACGCAAATGAGGAAGCAGTATAGTTGGAAGAACATAAGTGATGGGTGCTCTTACTGGTCCCATTTGGGCTGCACTTCTAGGTGCCTGTCAGTTGCATGGAAACATCAAAATTCAAAATTCAAAACAAGTTGCACTGTCTAATCCTTATGCACCAGTTGCCTGCTTACTTTTCATGACTTGTTTGAGTTATGCTTCCATTTTGATTGACTTCTTGAAGGTTTGTTTTTAAATGTATAGTCTGTATCTATATCTATCTATACTATGTTTTAAAATAGAGTTTACACTCGACAAAATAGTCATTTAATTATTCTCCTAATATTTAAAACTTTAATTTTTCTAACTCCTTCCAATTCTGGAATTTTAGACGCTTCTTATGAATTAATTATAAGCAAATTGAAATGGAAAAACTATGCATAACTTACGTCTCTAATTTGTAATTAAAAGAATATCCTCCTTTATTTAGGAGTTAATAGTTTTTTGGCAATAACTATTTTCTAAATATTTGATTTAGGTAAGAGCTCCTAATATTTGGAAATCGTAATTATAAATCTCTTGCTTAATGTTAGAGTTAATTGATTTTAATTTCATGACAAGATATAAATCTATAATCGAAGTAGGAAACTATAACTAACTTGTTGACACATATTTGATTTTATTATTGTTAGTTAAATATTTTATAACCGATCATAAATTAAAAACCAATTAATTCAATACAATTAAATAAAATTATCTTAGTAAAAGTAAAAATAAAATAAAATGGCTTTTTGTGAAAAATTGTGTCTGATTCTCTAGGTATCCAATAGTATGTCCCATTACCCTTTAATTAAATATATCTTCTACAAAATTTATGTACCATAATATAAAAACACATTCTAATAAATACTCCTGCTAATTAACATTCACTATTATGACATTTTTTTAAACTCAATATCAAATGTTAGAAATACTTTCAAAATGATACTTAACAATTGCATGTTAGATACACATAATTTAATAATGTTATTATGATTTTTAAAAGTTTTATATTTTTTGATATGGGGACACGCGTAACGCGTACCCTACAACTAGTATCAATTGAATATGCCGACTCACAACTTTTTGACACATTATTTCATAGTTCTTTTGTTTATTATTAATAGTAGGATACCATATTCTTCTTGTTCACTAAATATACCATACCAATTGGAACACATAACTAAACTCTAAATATAAAACACCAAACTAGGAAACCATTCATCAAACACCAATAACTATAAGATATAGATCATATGATCATATTCTTGTTGTTCACTAAATATATACTATACCAATTTGAACATAGAACTAAACTCTAAATATAAAGCACCAAAATTGGAAATCAGTTATCAACCACCCAAAAACTAACAACCTCCTCATCCTTATGGATTTGGTTTTGCCTCATCCTTGTTCAAGTAAGCTTCCTTTGCCTTCTCCTCATCCTTCTTTATGGGTTTGGCCCATACGTTTTAACAACAACAACGACTCAGTATAATCCCACAAGTAGAGTATGGGGAGGGTAGTGTGTACGCAGACCTTACCTCTACCCCGATAGGATAGAGAGACTGTTTCCGATAGACCCACGGCCCATACGTTTTAAGATACTATATAATATACCATAAGTGATTCAAGAGCCAATCAGGGCAATTCTTTTCTTTTGATTGGAGGGTTCAAATTAAAAAGATCATTTGATAAAAGATCTTCAAAGATTCAATTGGAAATCGCCCCACCATTGGACCATTATTTCTACTAGAATGGGCAAACCACTTCGCCTCCACCAAAGAAGTGACTTACACTAGTTGTTGGTTTATTCTTTGGAGGCCAAACAAAACCACTAATCTGAACGACCAACCATGAAACAAGGGAGGTGTCTAATACCATTAACGGTCAAAAGAATTTCTTACCCGATCTTCTCTTTTTACATATCAAAATCAAGACTCAACAGTATGATATTTGCAATCTCCATTTAATAATATTAGTCTTCATACGTTGGTTTATTATATAAATTTGATGAGTTGTGTATATTAGAAAAAATATAGGGCAAGGAATACAGTTGTTTTCTAGCTATAAACTACATAAAATAGTGCTATTCTTCGATTTTATGATAAGTATATATTCTATATGTTTTTAGGTATATATCTATATCTATATCTTCTAGATTATTATAAATGCATGAATGTCGGTTTACAAAAATACCCTTATAATATTAAGCATAATAACTCATAATAAAAGGACATACCGAAATTCTAAATATTAGTCTTATAATCCTATTAGTTTTAGGACATAATACTACACCTTAGGAATCCTACATGATTACCTTTAAGAATCCTATTAGTATAATTACTTTCGGGCTGTCTAATTCATATAAAATTGAACAAGTAAATATTTTTCGTCATATAATTCTATTACGTTCAGGATATACTTCTTAAAAATTCCTATTACTAATTTAATTCAAAAACATATTATAATGTCCTATTATTAATTTAATTTGAGAATGTATTATATTGTCAAAATTCATTTAGAAAAAGGAGATCTGTATTATTATAAAATCATAAATATTAATATACCAAAATAGCCCCAAATTATTACACGGAAGAACTCATAGGAAGAGGACATAACTGCAATAACCTATGTTTTGGACTACAATACCTTCTATGCTAATTTTTAATATTTAAGATTTTAAAATTAATAAAATTTTATCTATTAAATTCTTATAAAAAAATATGTAGGAAGGTTTAATAATATTAATTTCATAAGAATCCTCTGTATTGGCAATGCATTATCACTCCATAATGTCCAATACCAAGAAAAATGAAAGTAATATTAAATAGACTACATAAAGAGTTGAAATTGAGAAACAAAATACTCCCATAATAATATATTTTTATATTATATTTGAACTATTTTCCTACTAAAATAATATTACTTTAATTAATTTTTTGTAATATTGAAAAATACTCAATTATTAAACAACAACTATGAAAATATTTAAGAATATAAATGTGTGAGAAAGAGAAAAAAATGTTTGGTAAGAGTTAATACCACTAATGATTCTACAAACACAAAGATCTAAAAGTGAAATGTCATATCAATCTTTTACTCTTTGAAAATAAAATTTATGGTGGATAAAATTATAATTAAGATAAATATTCAAAACAGGAGATGAAGTAATATTAAGATCTGAATTAACATAAAATAAATTATTTTTTACGTTAAAATCAAATAATTAAATCTTTTAACTAATTATTTAACAAGAGAATCCAATTCAATTTTTTTTAAAAAAAATTCATCATATGAGTAAAATTCTTATTCAAGTTTTAAAAAATCTTAGGTTACATAAATTTATTCCATAAAAAGCGTTTTAGAACACAAAGTAAAAGGGTTAGTATATTATTAAGAATCAAAATGCTTGTCCCAAAGAAAAAATCAAAATGCCATACAAGTATCTGAGAAAGCACAATCAAAGTTAAATCCTAAACAAAAACAAACTTCAAGACTATATAATAAAGAGTCGGCTCTGCTATAATCGGATTATTCTTTGTAGATGATTTCGGAGAATCAAAATAATATATTTATGTCATGCATTACTTGTAAAATCATATCAAGAGGCATGACACTGTTAGCAATAAAAGCAAGTGGTGTACCAACAACGATTTTATTATGAGGCACCTACTTTAGATTTGATATACCTCTTCAAATAACTTAAATAACCATCATAATTATATCAAACCAGAGCAATAGTGCTAAATTTATAAGGAAAACAAAATTGGTAATATGTGATGAAGCACTTATGGCTAAGTGTCAAACGATCAAAATAATTGCCCGAAGTTCTAGAGATATATTGGATATTAATGAACCATTTGCTGGAAAATTAATAGTTTGGGATGTGATTTATGTCAAGTACTACCAGTAGTTCCAAAATCGACAAAATCAGAGACGTAAAAACTGGCTTGTCAAAGTTATACTTTTGTCCTCAAATGAAAAAGATTAGCTGGCAAGAAATATAAAGTAAGAATAAATCCAGTATTCAGTGTCTTCTTGCTTTGTGTCAGAAATGAAGAAGAGCATCCAATAAAAGATGATTTGGTTTTTTCTAAACACTTGATAATCAATCCCAATGGTTATTGTAGTGCATTTAATAAGAGAAATATTTCTATCATTAGATTAAAATGTAATTTTTGCAAATCACATGATAGTATTTAAAAAGATATCTTAGCTAGCAAAATGAATATGTTGATCAACTAAATAAAAGATTTATTGCATTATAGTAAAAACAAAATATTTTTTGTTTTTGACTCAGCAGAAAATGATACCAATAATTACTACCAAGAAGAATATTTAAATATTTTAATATCAGATGGCCTTCTACCATACATGTTTGTTGTCAACTTTATTATTTCTTATCTCTCAATTCTCTTTCAAAATAAGAAATTCAACTACGAACCTTTAAAATATTGAAATCCTCAACCTTCGCTTAAATCCAAATAATTAGTAAGCATAAACAAGAAACAGTATCAACAAAACAAGGTGTGAACCTAAATCTAACCGGACATAAGCATGAATAGTAGCTACGCACGGTCTCTCGTCACTTCGTGTGTACGTATCCCCCTACAAATAAAAATACATATTGATTAAGTTCACCTATGGGGTTAATTTCCTCTTACAAGGTTAGAAAAGAGACTTACCTCATCTCAAGGCCTACTTTCCGGTCCAACAATATGCTCACACCCTCAATTCGGTGTCGAATCAACCCAAAACTAATCAAATAGTATATAAACTAATTAATACATGCTCAAAAGTTCGTATTCCAACTATTAATGTAAGATTCTTAACCTAAATGTAAGATTCTTAAAATTCACCCCAGGCCCACATGCCTGGATTCTAGAAATTTTCAAAGAAAGTCGTTACCCATAACTTCATGAAGTCAAATATATGTTTTTCACCAAATTCCATAACCATTTTCGTAGTCAAATCCCATTTTTACCCAAAACCTAGGTTTGCATCTAAACCCTTGATTTCACCAATTTTTACATGTTAATCTACCCATAATCTATGTATTTAACTCATGTTGTGTAGAAATTACTTACCTCAAAGTGCTAGATGAAAACCCTCTTTCAAAAGCTTCAAAAATCGCCCAAGGGATGAAAGAAAATGAGCTAAATGGTCTAAGTCCCGCATTTAATAAGTTGGGCACAAGTCTCTGATGTCGCATTTGCGACACCAGGTTCGCAAATGTGAAGGTTGCAAATGCGAAAAATTTCTCGCAAATGCGGACCCTAGGATTCTATTGCGAAGGTCGCAAATGCGACTAAAGTGTCGCAAATGTGAACACCGCTGAGGTCGAAAATGCGAAAACCGCAATGGTCGCAAATGCGGCTTTAGTGTCGCAAATGCGAACACTGACCCAGTTCAAGCTTCTTCAGAATTGCAAAGCTCTTCTCGCAAATGTGAGGCTCGCAAATGTGAATAATTTTTCGCATTTGCGAGACCTGCATCACCAGCAATAAAACCCCAAAAAACTGAAGTGTTTTCTCATCCTCCTGAACGTCCGAAACTCACCTGAGCCCTCGGGACTCCACACTAATTACCCACACAAATCTAATAACCTCATACAAACTAACTCGAGCAATCAAAACACTGAAATAACATCAAAAACCACGAACCGGACGCCAAAACGCATGGATTGACTCATGAAATCAAAAACTTCTAAATAGACTTCCACACGTCCGATTCCTATCAAATCAACTCGGAATGACGCTAAATTTTGCGTGTGGGTCTTAAATGATATTACAGAACTATTCCTTATCTCGAAATTATATTTGCACCTCGATAATACCAAAACCTACTCCAAACCAAATTTAAAGAACTTCAAAAACCTTCAAAGGACCAACTTTCAATATTAGGCGCCGAAACGCTCCTAGGTCATCCAAAACCCGATCCAAGAATACGCAAGTCCAAAATCATCCTACGAACCTATTGGAACTGTAAGATCCTAATTCCGAGGTCGTTTACTCAAAATCTTGGCAGAAGTCAAACTTAGCCTTTTAAGGCCAACTTAAGGAACCAAGTGTTCCGATTTCAACCCGAACCTTCCAAATCTCGGAAGTGACCATTCCCGCAAGTTATAAAACAGTAAAAGCACATAAGGGGAGTCTTAGTTTAGGGGAACATGGTTCTAAGAAGAAAAACGACCGGTCGGTTCGTTATATTCTCCACCTCTTAAACAAACGTTCGTCCTCGAACGGGTCTAGAATCATACTTGGAGTGCTGAATAAGTGTGGGTATCTGCTCCGCATGTCCTCCTCGGACTCCCAAGTCGCCTCTTCCACTGATTGGCCCCTCCTCTGAACCTTTACCGTGGAAATACTCTTGGACCTCAACTGGCGAACCTGCTTATCAACAATGGCAACTAGCTCCTCCTTATACTCAGGCTCTCATCTAACTAAATTGTGCTGAAGTATAACATGTGTGACCTATCGGCATGATACCTCCGGAGCATAGACATGTGAAAAATCGGATGAACTCCCGATAGACTGGGAGGCAAAGCAAGCTCATAGGCAACCTCTACAACTCGCCTCAACACCTCAAATGGGCCTATAAACCTGGGGCTCGACTTGCCCTTCTTCCCAAATCTCATGATTCCCTTCATCGACGAAAATTTCAAGAGAACCTTCTCGCCCACCATAAATGATAAGTCACGCGCCTTATGATCTGTGTAACTCTTTTATCGGGATTGTTCCATGCGAAGTTGCTCCTGAATCAACTTTACATTTTCCAAAGCATCCTTTACCAAATCAGTACTATACAATATATCCTCGCTGGGCTCAAACCACCCAATGGGTGAACGACACCGCCGACCATATAAAGCCTCAAATACAGCCATCTCGATGCTGGACTGGTAAATGTTGTTGTAATAAAACTCGGCCAAAGGCAAGAACCGATCCTAATGTCACCCAAAGTCAATCACACATGCTCTGAGCATGTCCTCCAAGATATAAATTGTCCACTCCGACTGTCCGTCGGTCTGTGGATGAAATATGATATTGAGCTCTACACGGGTCCCAAATTCACTCTGTACGGCTCTCCAGAAATGCGAAGTAAACTGAGGACCTCTGTCTGATATGATGGAAACAGGCACACCATGCAGGCAAACTATCTCCTAGATATAAATCTGGGCCAATCTCTCCGAAGTATATGTAGTCATCACAGGAATGAAGTGTGCAGACTTGGTCAATATGTCTACAATGACCCAAACTGCATCAAATTTCCGCAAGGTCCACGGCAATCCAACTACGAAGTCCATAGTAATGTGCTCCCACTTCCACTCGGGTATAGTCATCTGCTGGAGTAGGCCTCCTGGCCTTTGGTGCTCATACTTAACCTGCTAGCAATTTAGGCATCTGGCTACATACTCAACTATGTCTTTCTTCATCCGCCACCACCAATAATGCTGTCCCAGGTCGCGATACATCTTCATAGCACCTGGATGAATGGAATATCGAGAACTGTGCGCCTCCTCTAGAATCCTCTTCCTCAAGCCATCAACATTTGGAATGCATAGACGACCCTGGAGTCGCAGAACACCATCCTCGCCGATAAAAACCTCTTTGGCACTACCCTGTAGTACCGTATCCCTGAGAACCATCAAGTGCGGATCTTCAAACCATCAAGCCTTGATCTGCACCAATAGAGAAGACTAGCAATAACGCATGCAAGAACTCGGCTGCGCTCTGAAATATCCAACCTCACAAGTCGCTTAGCCAAAGACTGAATGTCCAAGGCTAGTGGTCTCTCCTCCGCTGAAATAAATGCCAAGCGACCCTTACTCTCTGCCTTTCTGCTCAAGGCATCCTCGACCATATTCGCCTTTACCGGATGATAAATAATGGTGATGTCATAGTTCTTCAGTAACTTAAGCCACCTAAGCTGCCTCAAATTGAGATCCTTTTGCTTGAACAAATGTTTCAAGCTGCGATGATCCGTATAAACCTCACAGGACACCCCTTAAAGATAATGCCTCCAGATCTTAAGAGCGTGAACAATCGCATCCAACTCCAAATCATGCACATGATAATTCTTCTCATGGGGCTTCAGCTGACGCGAAGCATATGCAATAACTCAGCCCTCCTGCATTAATACACAACCCAAGCTAACGAGGGAAGTGCCTCAATACAGTATACATACCCGAACTGGAAGGCAACACTAGAACCGATGATGTAGTCAAAGTTGTCTTGAGCTTCTGGAAGCTCGCCTCACAATCACCGGACCAACGGAACTGAGCACCCTTCTGGGTCAATCTAGTCAAAGGTATTGCAATAGATGAGAAGCCCTCCACAAACCATTGATAATAACCTTCTAACTCCAAGAAGCCCCTGATCTCAATCGTCGAAGTAGGACGAGGCCAACTCTGAACTGCCTCAATCTTCTTGGGAGCCACCTTAATACCCTCGCGTGATATAACATGCCCCAATAATGCCATAGAATCTAACCAAGACTCACACTTGGAGAACTTAGCATATAGTTTCTGTTCCCGCAAGGTCTGAAGCACCACTCTCAAATGTTGCTCGTGATCCTACATGCTACGTGAGTAAATCAAAATATCATTAATGAAGACAATGAAAACGAATCAATAAAAGTCCTGAACACCCTGTTCATCAAGTCCATAAAGCCACTGGGGCGTTAGTCAAGCCTAAGGACATTACCAGAAACTCATAATGGCCATATCTACTATAGAAAGTAGTCTTCGGAATATTCGAGTCCCGAATCTTCAACTGATGGTACCCCGATCTCAAATCTTAGAGAGCACCCTACAACTGGTCAAACAAATCATCAACACACGGCAAAGGGTACTTGTTCTTAATGGTAACTTTGTTCAACTGGCGGTAATCAATGCACATCTGCATGTCCCATCTTTATTCTTCACAAAAAACATTGGGGCACCCCAAGGTGATACACTTGGTTTGATGAACCCCTTTGCTAGAAACTCCTCCTTCTACTCCTTCAGTTCCTTCAGAGCCATACGGTATGGTGGGATAGATATAGGCTGGATACCTAGAGCCAAGTCAATATAGAAATCGATATCACGATCTGGTGGCATGCCTAGAAGGTCAGAAGGAAACACATCGAAGAACTCACGGACTACAGGTACTAAATCAATCTCTCTGCAGTAGTATCCTGAACATAGGCTAGATAAGCCAAATAAATCTTCTTGACCATGTGTCGAGCCTTCATAAAAGAGATAACCTAATTAGAGGTACTGACAGACGAACCCTTCCACTCCAATCTAGGCAACTCTGGCATCGCTAAAGTAATAGTCTTGGCATGGCAATCAAGGATGGAATGATATGGGGATAGCCAGTCCATTCCCAGGATGACCTCAAAGTCAGTCATGTCAAGCAACAGAAGATCTGCTCCCGTCTCGTATCCACAGAATGTGACCACACAGGACCGATATATCTGATCCACAATAATAGAATCGCCCACATAAGTGGACACATAGATAAGAGTACCTAAGGACTCACGAGGAATATCCAGGAAATGAGCAAACAGAGATGACACATACGAATAGGTAGATCCTGGATCAAATAATACTGAAGCATCCCTACTGCAGATAGAAATAATACCTGTGATCACGACATCTGAGGCCACTGCATCTGGTCTAGCCGGAAAAGCATAGAATCTGGTTGGAGCACCACCTGGCTGGCCCCCGTTTGCCAGACCTCCACCTCTAGGACGGCCCTTACCCACTTGAACTCCGCATCTGGACGGATGGTGCGGCTACTGGTGTTGTACTCATGGGTTGCTGACCCTGCTGCACTACCTTGCCTCGAAGTCTGGTACAATGTTTCTTATGTGACTAGGATCCCTGCACTCACAACAACCTCTCAGAGCGGTAGATTGGTGCCCTGAAGTCTGACCCTAATGGTCTGAATGCCCATCGAAAGAACCCCGAAGAGCGGGTGGGCGGTATGAACTCTCTGTTATGGCACTGAAATAGGCACTAGAAGAACCCTAATGATCGGAGTACCCACTGAAAGAACCCTGAATATCTAGCAGGCGGGCATAACACTGAAATAGGGTCACGCTGGAATACCCCGAGGAGGCAGTGGTGCTGAATATAGGGGCCTGCTAGGCTGACCCCTCCCAAAATGACCTCTGGCACCTTCTAGGGCACCTCTTAACTCTCCAGAAAAATGGGATCTCTTGTCTCGCTGCATCTGCTCTCTACCCCTCTAACGGTAACCCTCAATCCTCCGAGCAATCTCCACTACTAACTGATAAGAAGTCCCCATCTCAACCTCCCGAGCCATACTAGCCTGAATACTGGAATGCAACCCTACAACAAACATCTGCACCCTCTCTACATCAGTAGGAAATATCATAAGTGCATGGCGAGACAACTCAGAGAATCTCACCTCATAGTCGGTCACTGACAACTGACCCTGCTCGAGCTGCTCAAACTGACACTACATCTCTTCCCTCTAGGAGGGTGGAATATACTTGTCCCAGAATAGGTGTGTGAACTAGTCCCAAGTCATGGGAGGAGAACCTGCTGGTCTGCCCAGAAGATAAGACTTCCACCACCTACGTGCTCTGCCCTCCAACTGAAAGGTAGTGAAATCCACCCCGTGAGACTCCAATATGCTCATGTTGTGCATTCTGTCCCTGCACCTGTCAATGAAGTCCTAGGGATCCTCATATCGCTCACCCCCAAAGACCAGAGGGTGAAGCTTGGTCCATCTATCCAATAGCTTTTGTGGCTCGCCGACCGCATCTTGTCTGGGCTCAGGTACAGCTGTTGCAAGGGTAGTATGCCCAGGGTATGATATACGGTAGCTGCATGCCTAGGAGCTTGAGCACTAGGGGTCTGTGCTCCCCCTCCCGCCTGAGATGTGGCTGGGTCTGCTGGAAACAAACCAGCCTGAGTCATGGAGTCCATGAACCGTAGTATACAGACCATGAACTCCTGAAAGCCCGGTGCTTTCATGAAATCGATCGAAGCTAGCTCTGCTACAGGCACCTCGCCCTGCTTCTCTACAATGGGATCCTCCACTGGATCCGCTGGTGGTGCAACTGGGGAGGCTCTGGGACGTCCTCTTCCCTTACCTCGGGCTGGTGCCCTCCCCCGACCTTTGCCTCGACCTCTAGCAACAGGGGGAGCAACTCCTCCCGGGTCCTGAACATCTGTCGTGCACGTTCTCACCATCTGTGAGAGAGTAAGAGAAGAAACATAGTACTCCATCAACTGCACGATAGGAGGTGGACAAAGAGTAGTTTCCTAACATCCCATAGCCTCTTGAAGATAAATACAGACATTTTCGCAAGACTCTATTAGGCCTGCCTATAACTTGTGAGACCTATGTAAACCTAGTGTTTCGATACCATGTTGTCATGACCCAATTCCATTTTAGGTCATGATAGCGCCCATCACCATTGCTAGGCAAGCCAACAGTGAACAATCTAGTGATTTCCCTTTTTAATAAGTTTTTCCAAGTAACTAACTTTCCTTAATTTAATAGATTTAGTAAGAAAAATACTGAAATTGATAAAACAAAAGCAACTAAATGTATTTATGACCACAGGAATGAAACCAAAATCACAAGTCTACTAGTGTGTGTGCCAAAAATCTGGCGTCATAAGTATATGGGCTACTAGTAGAATATACAAAAGATTTCAACTCTACTGTCTGGAATAGAATAGATAGAAAATAAATCAAAGAGAGACGATGGCTGCTGCTGAACGGCTCGGAAGGGCAGCTCACCGTGCAGTCTCGAACTAGAAGTTAAGCGTGCGCGCCAGACTGATAACCAGATGCACCTTCCTAAGATCCTGAACATCAAGTGCAGAAGTGTAGCGTGAGTACATAAACAACATGTACTAGTCTAACCTCAAAGAAGTAGTGACGAGGGGTCGACTTCGACACTTACTATGGGCCAAAAATATAAGAATGTGAAGTTCGAAACATGATATATAAAACAATAGTACAACTCTGAGCAGGAAAATAAGTAAACAATCCTTCCATTTCAAGTAAGAACTGTGAACAACTATTTTTTGACCACACCCAAATTCTATACTATTTTTTTTGCTATAAATATTAAGGTTATATCTAATCTTAATATGTTAAATTTTTATCTTACTCTTAATAGATTCTATTTAAGAAAATTAAAAACAACAAAAATATTCACATTCTTAGAATATAAGATTTTTTCTATGTTTAAATAGAAGAAAATATATACATACATATATATGTATATTATATAATATATATATATGTATATATATATATACACATGTGTATTTTATCTTCTTTTATTCAATAAAAA
>ML360648.1:0-29331 GCA_005239505.1 Nicotiana paniculata
TATGGCAATTAAACTAGAATTCCGCCAAGTCGTGCCTGCATTATCGCCTTCCATGGACCAGGCTAGACGCCTTGGTACCTAGCCGGTACCAAATCGCATGATATTTGTCCGGGACATCAAATACAACCCATGGATTCTTAACCAATGCTTCGAAATGGTCAAGTTACATTTTTTGGAATTTTATGGCAATTAAACTGGAATTCCGCCAGTCGTGCATGTACCATCGCCTGCCATGGTCCAGGTCGGACGCCTTGGTATGGACGGTACCGGATCGCATGATATTTCTCCGGGACATCAAATACGACCCAAGGAACCACAACGCTAGGAAATGATCAAGTTACATTTTTTGGCATTTTATGGCTATTAAATTGGAATTCTGCCAGTCGTACATGTATTATCACATGCCATGGTCCAGGCCGGACGCCTTGGTACGGAACCGGTACCGGATCGCATGATATTTTTCCGGGACATCAAATATGACTCAATGAACCATAACCAACGCTACAAAATGACCAAGTTACATTTTTGGCATTTTATGGCAATTAAACTGGAATTCAGCAAGTCGTGCATGTATTATCGCCATCCATGGTCCAGGCCAGACGCCTTGGTAAGGATCCGGTACCAGATCACATGATATTTATCCAGAACATCAAATACAACCTAAGAAACCATAACCAACTCTTCCAAAAGCATCAAGTTACATTTTTTGGCATTTTATGGCAATTAAACTAGAATTACGCCAAGTCGTGCCTGCATTATCGCCTTCCATGGACCAGGGCGGACGCCTTGGTACCTAGCCGGTACCGAATCGCATAATATTTGTCCGGGACATCAAATACAACCCATGGATTCTTAAACAATGCTTCAAAATGATCAAGTTACAAGTTTTTGAATTTTATGGCAATTAAACTGGAATTCTGCCAGCCGTGCTTGTATTATCGCCTGCCATAGTCCAGGTCGGACGCCTTGGTACGGAGCCGGTACCGGATAACATGAAATTTCTCCAGGACATCAAATACGACCCAAGGAACCATAACCAACGCTTCGAAATGATCAAATTACATTTTTTGGCATTTTATGGCAATTAAACTGGAATTCCGCCAGTCGTGCATGTACTATCGCCTGCCATGGTCCAGGACGGACGCCTTGGTATGGAGCCGGTACCGGATCACGTGATATTTCTCCGGGAAATCAAATACGACCCAAGGAACCACAACGCTTGGAAATGATCAAGTTACATTTTTTGGAATTTTATAGCTATTAAATTGGAATTCTGCCAGTCGTGCCTGTATTATCGCCTGCCATGGTCCAGGCGAGATGCCTTGGTACGGAGCCGGTACAGGACCGCATGATATTTGTTCGGGACATCAAATACAACCCAAGAAACCATAACCAACTTTTCGAAAGGATCAAGTTACATTTTTTTGAATTTTATGGCAATTATACTGGAATTCCGCCAAGTCGTGCCTGCATTATCGCCAGCCGTGTTCCAGGCCGGACGCCTTGGTACGGAGCCGGTACTGAATCACATGATATTGGTCCGGGACATAAAATATGACCCAAGGAACCATAACCAACGCTTCGAAATGATCAAATTACATTTTTTGGCATTTTATGGCAATTAAACTGGAATTCCGCCAGCCGTGCCTGTATTATCGCCTGCCATAGTCCATGCAAGATGCCTTGGCACAGAGCCGGTACCAGATCGCTTGATATTTCTCTGGGACATCAAATACGACCGAAGGAACACAAAGCAACGCTTCGAAATGATCAAATTACAATTTTTGGCATTTTATGGCAATTAAACTGCAATTCTGCTAGTCCTGCTTGTATTATCGTCTGCCATGATCCACGCGAGATGCCTTGGTACGGAGCCAGTACCGGACCGCATGATATTTGTCCGAGACATCAAATACAACCAAGAAACCATAACCAACTCTTCGAAAGGACCAAGTCGTGCCTGTATTATCGCCTGCCATGTTCCAGGTCGGACGCGTTGGTATGTAGCCGGTACCGAATCACATGATATTGGTCCGGGACATAAAATACGACCCAAGGAACCATAAGCAACGCTTCGAAATGATGAAGTTACATTTTTTGGCATTTTATGGCAATTAAACTGCAATTCCGCCAGTCGTGCCTGTATTATCGCCTGCCATGTTCCAGGTCGGACGCGTTGGTATGTAGCCGGTACCGAATCACATGATATTGGTCCGGGACATAAAATACGACCCAAGGAACCATAACCATTGCTTCGAAATGATCAAGTTACATTTTTTGTAATTTTATGGAAATTAAACTGGAATTCCATCAGCCGTGCATGTATTATCGCCTGCCATAGTCCATGCCAGATGCCTTGGTACAGAGACGGTAACGGATCGCATGATATTTCTCCGAGACATCAAATACGACCCAAGGAACCATAACCAACACTTCAAAATGATCAAGTTACATTTTTTGGCATTTTATGGCAATTAAACTGCAATTCCGCCAGTCGTGCCTGTATTATCGCCTACCATGGTCCAGACTGGACACCTTGGTTCGGAGCCAGTACCGTATAGCATAATATTTGTCAGGTACATCAAATACGACCCAAGGAACCATAACCAACACTTCAAAATGATCAAGTTACATTTTTTGGCATTTTATAGCAATTAAACTGGAATTCTGCCAGTCGTGCTTATATTATCGCCCGCCATGGTCCAGACCAGACGCCTTGGTAAGGAGCCGATACCGGGTCACATGATATTTCTCCGGGACATCAAATACGACCCAAGAAACCATAACCAATGCTTCGAAATGATTAAATTACATTTTTTTGTATTTTTTGGCAATTAAATTAGAAATCCGCCAGTCGTGCCTGTATTATCGCCTGCCGTGGTCCAGGCCGGACGCCTTGGTACGGAGCCGGTACCGGATCTCATGATATTTTTTTAGGACATCAAATACGACCCAAGGAACCATAACCAAAGTTTCGAAATGATCAAGTTACATTTTTTGGATTTTTGTGGTAATTAAATTGGAATTCCGTCATTCGTGCCTGTATTATCGCCATCCATGGTCCAAGCCGGACGCGTTGGTATGGAGCCGATACCGGATCGCATGATATTTTTCCAGGACATCAAATACAACCCAAGTAACCATAACCAACTCTTCGAAATGGTCAAGGTACATTTTTTGACATTTTATGGCAATTAATTTGGAATTCCGTCAGTCGTGTCTTTATTGTCAACTGCCATGGTCCAGGCCGGACGCCGTGGTACGTAGCCGGTACCGAATCGCATGATATTTATCCGAGACATCAAATATGACCCAAGGAACCATAACCAACACTTCAAAATGATCAAGTTACTTTTTTTGGCATTTTATGGCAATTAAACTTGAATTCGGCCAATCATGCATGTATTATCGCCTGCCATGGTCCAGGTTGGACTCCTCGGTACGGAGTCGGTACCAAATCTCATGATATTTGTCTGAGACATCAAATACGACACAAGGAACCATAACCAATGCTTAGAAATGATCAATTTACATTTTTTGTCATTTTATGGCAATTAAACTGAAATTCCACCAGTCGTGCCTGTATTAACGCCTGCCATGGTCCAGACCGGACGCCTTGGTACAGAGCCGTTACCGGATCGCATGATATTTTTTTGGGACATCAAATACGACCCAAGGAACCATAACCAACGTATCGAAATTATCAAGTTACATTGTTTGGCATTTTATGGCAATTAAACTGGAATTCTGCCAGTCGTGCATGTATTATCGCATGCCATGGTCCAGGCCGGACGCCTTGGTACAGAGCCGGTACCGTATCGCATAATATTTATCCGGGACATCAAATATGACCCAAGGAACCATAACCAACTCTTCGAAAGGATCAAGTTACTTTTTTTTGGCATTTTATAGCAATTAAACTGGAATTCCGCTAGTCGTGCCTATACTATCTCCTGCCAAGGTCCAGGTCGGACGCCTTGGTATGAAGCCGGTACCAGATTGTATGATATTTCTTCGGGACATCAAATACGACCCAAGGAACCATAACCAACGCTTGTAAATGATCAAGTTAAATTTCTTGGCATTTTATGGCAATTAAATTGGAATTCCGCCAGTCGTGCCTGTATTATCGCCTGCCATGGTCCAGGCTGGATGCCTTGGTACAGAGCCGATACCGGATCGCATGATATTTGTCGGGACATCAAATACAACACAAGGAACAATAAACAACGCTTCGAAATGATCAAGTTACATTTTCTGGTATTTTATGCCAATTAAACTGGAATTCCGCCAGTCGTGCCTATATTATCACCTGCCATGGTCTAGGCCTGATGCCTTGGTACGGTGCCGGTATCGGATCGCATGATATTTGTCCGGGATATCAAATATGACCCAAGGAACCATAGCCAACGCTTCTAAATGATCAAGTTATATTTTTTGGCATTTTATGGCAATTAAATTGGAATTCTGACAGTCGCGCTAGTATTATCGCCTGCCATGGTCCAGGCCGGATGCCTTGGTACGAAGCCGATACCGGGTCGGATGATATTGATATAAAATATTACCCAAGGAACCATAGCCAACGCTTCTAAATGATCAAGTTATATTTTTTGGCATTTTATGGCAATTAAATTGGAATTCTGACAGTCGCGCTAGTATTATCGCCTGCCATGGTCCAGGCCGGATGCCTTGGTACGAAGCCGATACCGGGTCGGATGATATTGATATAAAATATTACCCAAGGAACCATAACCAACGCTTCGAAATAATCAAGTTACAATTTTTGGCATTTTATGGCAATTAAACTGGAATTCCACCAGCCGTGCATGTATTATCGCATGCCATGGTCCAGGCCGGACGCCTTGGTACCAAGCCAGTACTGGATAACAAGATATTTTACCGGGACATCAAATATGACCCAAGAAACCATAACCAACGCTTCAAAATGATCAAGTTACATTTTTTTGGCATTTTATGGCAATTAAACTAGAATTTCATCAGTCGTGCCTGTATTAATGCCTGCCATGGTCTAGGTCGGACGCCTTGGTACGGAGCCAGTACTGGGTCGAATGATATTTGACTGGGACATCAAATATGACCCAAGAAACCATAACCAACGCTTTGAAATGATCAAGTTATATTTTTTGGCATTTTATGGAATTAAACTTGAATTCCGCCAGTCGTGCCTGTATTATAGCCTGCCATGGTCTAGGTCGGACGTCTTGGTACGGAGCCGGTACCGGATAGCATGGTCTTTGTCCGGGACATCAAATACGACCCAAGGAACCATAACCAACGCTTCAAAATGATCAAGTTACATTATTTGGCCTTTTATGGCAATTCAACTGGAATTCTGCGAGTCGTGTATGTATTATCGCCTGCCATGGTCCAGTCCGAACGCCTTGGTATGGAGTCGGTACCGGATCGCATGATATTTGTCCGGGACTTCAAATACGATCCAAAGAACCATAACCAACACATCTAAATGATCAAGTTTTATTTTTTGGCAATTTATGGCAATTAAATTCGAATTCCGCCAGTCGTGCCTGTATTATCGTCTGCCATGGTCCAAGTCGGACGCCTTGGTACGGAGCCTGTATCGGATCGCATGATATTTTTCCGGGACATCAAATATGACCCAAGGAACCATGACCAACGCTACGAAATGATCAAGTTACATTGTTGGCATTTTATGGCAATTAAACTGGAATTCAGCCAGTCGTGCCTATATTATCGCCATCCACGGTCCAGGTCGGACGCCTTGGTACGAATCCGGTACCGGATAACATGATATTTGTTCAGGACATCAAATACAACCCAAGAAACCATAACTAACTTTTCGAAAGGATCAAGTTACATTTTTTGCCATTTTATGGCAATTAAACTGGAATTCCGCCACTCGTGCCTGTATTATCCCTGCCATGGTCCAGACCGGACGCCTTGGTAAGGAGACGGTATCGGATCACTTGATATTTCTCTGGGACATCAAATACGACCCAAGGAACAATAACCAACGCTTTTAAATGATTAAATTACATTTTTTGGCATTTTATGGCATTTAAACTGGAATTCCGTCAGTCGTGCATATATTATCGCCTGCCATAGTCCAAGCCGGACGCCTTGGTACGGAGCCGATACCGGATCATATTATATTTCTCCGTAACGTCAAATACGACCCAAGGAACAATAACCAACGCTTTTAAATGATTAAATTACATTTTTTGGCATTTTATGGCATTTAAACTGGAATTCCGTCAGTCGTGCATATATTATCGCCTGCCATAGTCCAAGCCGGACGCCTTGGTACGGAGCCGGTACCGGATCATATTATATTTCTCCGTAACGTCAAATACGACCCAAGGAACCACAACCAATTCTTTGAAATGATCAAGTTACATTTTTTAGCATTTTATGGCAATTAAACTGGAATTCCGTCGGTCGTGCATATATTATCGCCTGCCATAGTCCAAGCCGGACGCCTTGGTACGGAGCCGGTACCAAATCTCATGATATTTACCGAGACATCAAATTCAAACCAAGGAACCATAACCAATGCTTCAAAATGATCAAGTTATATTTTTTGGTATTTTATGGCAATTATACTTGAATTCCGTCAGTCATGCCTGTATTATCGCCCGCCATGGTCTAGGTCGGACTCCTTATTACGGAGCCGGTACCAAATCTCATGATATTTACCGAGACATCAAATTCAAACCAAGGAACCATAACAAACACTTCAAAATGATCGAGTTACATTTTTTGGCATTTTATGGCAATTTAACTGGAATTCCGCCAGTCATGCCTGTAATATTGCCTGCCATGGTCCAGGACGGACACCTTGGTACGGAGCCGGTACCGGATCACATGATATTTGTCCGGAACGTGAAATACGACCCAAGGAACCATAACCAATGCTTTGAAATGATCAAGTTACATTTTTTGGCATTTTATGGCAATTATACTGGAATTCCGCCAATCGTGCCTGTATTATCGCCTGCCATGGTCCAGTCCGGACGCCTTGGTACAGAGCCAATACCGGATCGCATGATATTTGTCCGGGACGTCAAATATGACCCAAGGAACCATAACCAATGCTACGAAATGATTAAGTTACATTTTTTGGCATTTTATGGCAATTAAACAGGAATTCAGTCAGTCGTGCCTGTATTATCGCCATCCATGGTCCAGGCCGGACCCCTTGGTATGGATCTAGTACCGTATTGTATGATATTTTTCCGGGACATCAAATACAACCCAAGAAACCATAACCAACTCTTCGGAAGGATCAAGTTACATTTTTTCGCATTTTATGGAAATTAAACTAGAATTCCGCCAAGTCGTGCCTGCGTTATCGCCTTCTATGGTCCAGGCAAGACGCCTTGGTACGTAGCCGGTACCGAATCGCATGATATTTGTCCGGGAAATCAAATAGAACCCAAGTTACATTTATTGAAATTTTATGGTAATTAAACTGGAATTCCGCCAGCCGTGCTTGTATTATTGCCTGCCATAGTCCAGGTCGGATGCCTTGGTATGGAGCCGGTACCGAATCACATGATATTTCTCCAGGACATCAAATATGACCAAAGGAACCATAACCAACGCTTCAAAATGATCAAGTTATATTTTTTGGCATTATATGGCAATTAAACTGGAATTCCGCCAATCGTGCCTATATTATCGCCTGCCATGGTCCAGGCCGGACGCCTTGGTATGGAGCCGGTACCGGATATCATGATATTTGTCCGGGACATCAAATACGAGCCAAGGAACCATAACCAACGCTTTGAAATGGTTAAGTTACATTTTTTGGCATTTTATGGATATTAAACTAGAATTTCGTCAGTCGTGCCTGTATTATCGCCTGCCATGGTCTAGGCCGGACGCCGTGGTTTGTAGCCGGTACCGAATCGCATGATTTTTTTCCGGTATATCAAATATGACCCAAGTAACCATGACCAATGCTACGAAATGATCAAGTTAAATCTTTGGCATTTTATGGCAATAAAACTGGAATTCAGCCAGTCGTGCCTATATTATCGCCATCCACGGTCCAGGTCGGACGCCTTGGTACGGATCCGGTAGATCACATGATATTTGTTCGGCACATCAAATACAACCCACAGAACCATAACCAACTCTCTGAAATGATCAAGTTACATATTTTTGGCATTTTATGGAAATTAAGCTGGAATTCCGATAGTCGTGCCTTTTATTATCGCGTGCCAGGGTACAGGCCAGACGCCTTGGTACGGAGCCGGTATCGGGTCGCATGATATTGTCCAGGATATGAAATATGACCCAAGGAACCATAACCAACGCTTCAAAATGATCAAGTTACATTTTTTGGCATTTTATGGAAATTAAGCTGGAATTCCGATAGTCGTGCCTTTTATTATCGCGTGCCAGGGTACAGGCCAGACGCCTTGGTACGGAGCTGGTACCGGATCACATGATATTTGTCCTGGACATAAAATACGACCCAAGGAATCATAACCAACGCTTCGAAGTGATCAAATTATATTTTTTGGCATTTTATGGCAATTAAACTGGAATTCCGTCAGTCGTGCCTCTATTATCGCCTGCCATGGTCCAGGCCGGACGTCTTGGTACAGAGCTGGTACCGGATCGCATGATATTTTTCCAAGACATCAAATACGACCCCCGGAACCATAACTAACGTTCTGAAATGATCAAGTTACATATTTTTGGCATTTTATGGCAATTAAACTGGAATTTCGACAGTCGTGCATGTATTATCTCCTGCCATGGTATAGGCCGGACGCCTTGGTACGGAGCCGGTACCGGGTCACATGATATTTTTCGGGATATGAAATATAACCCAAGGAACCATAACCAACGCTTCGGAATGATCAAGTTACATTTTTTGGCATTTTATGGCAACTAAACTGGAATTCCGCCAGTCGTGCTTGTATTAGCGCCTTTCATGGTCCAGGCCGGACACCTTGGTACGGAGACGATACCGGATTGCATGATATTTGTTGTGGATATCAAATACGACCCAAGAAACCATAACCAACGCTTCGAAATGATCAAGTTACATTTTTTTGCATTATATGGAGCCGTATCGGATATCATGATATTTTTCTGGGACATCAAATACGAGCCAAGGAACCATAACCTACGCTTCGAAATGACCATGTTACATTTTTTGGCAATTAAACTGCAATTCTGCCAGTCGTGCCTATATTATCGCCTACCATGGTCCAGGCCGGACGCTTTGGTACGGAGCCTGTATCGGATCGCATGATATTTCTCCTGGACATCAAATATGACCCAAGGAACCATAACCAACGCTTCGAAATGATCAAATTACATCGTTAGGCATTTTATGGCAATTAAACTGGAATTCCGCCAGTCGTGCCTGTATTATCGCCTGCCATGGTCCAGGCCGGACGCCTTGGTATGGAGCCGGTACCGGGTCGCATGATATTATCCGGGATATGAAATATGACCCAAGGAACCATAACCAACGCTTGGAATTGATCAAGTTACATTTTTTTGGCATTTTACGGCAATTATAGTGGAATCCTGCCAGTCGTGCCTGTATTATCGCCTGCTATGGTTCAGGCCGGACCCCTTGGTACAGAGCCGGTACCGGGTCGTATGATATTTTTCTGGGACATTAAATACGACCCAAGGAACCGTAACATACGCTTCGAAATGATCAAGTTACATTTTTTGGCATTTTATGGCAATTAAACTGGAATTCCGCCAGTCGTGCCTGTATTAGCGCCTGCCATGGTCCAGGCCGGACGCCTTGGTACGGAGCCGGTACCGGATCACATAATATTTGTCCTGGACATCAAATAAGACTCAAGGAACCATAACCAACGCTTCGAAATGATCAAGTTATATATTTTTGGCATTTTATGGCAATTAAACTAGAATTCCGTTAGTCGTGCCTCTATTATCGCCTGCCATGGTCCAGGTCGGAATCCTTGGTACAGAGCTGGTACCGGATCGCATGATATTTTTTCAGGACATCAAATACGACCCACGGAACCATAACTAACGCTCTGAAATGATCAAGTTACATTTTTGGCATTTTATGGCAATTAAACTGGAATGCCGCCAGTCGTGCTTGTATTAGCGCCTTTCACGGTCCAGGTCAGACGCTTTGGTACGGAGATGGTATCGGATTGCATGATATTTGTCGTGGGCATCAAATACAACCCAAGGAACCATAACCAATGCTTCGAAATGATCAAGTTACATTTTTTGGCAATTTATGGCAATTAAACTGGAATTCCGTCAGTCGTGCCTCTGTTATCACCTGCCATGGTCCAGGCAGGACGCCTTGGTACAGAGCCGGTACCGGATCACATGATATTTCTCCAGGACATCAAATACGACCCACAGAACAATAACCAATGCTCTGAAATGATCAAGTTACATATTTTTGGCATTTTATGGGAATTAACTTGGAATTCCGACAGTCGTGCGTGTATTATCGCCTGCCATGGTCCAGGCCGGACGCCTTGATACGGAGCCAGTACCGGGTCGCACGACATTGTCCGTGATATGAAATATGACCCAAGTAACCATAACCAACTCTTCGAAATGATCAATTTACATTTGTTTGGAATTTTATGGCAATTAAACTGGAATTCCGCTAGTCGTGCCTGTAATATCGCCTGCCATGGTCCAGGCCGGACGCAATTGGTACGGAGCTGGTACCGGATCGCATGATATTTTTCTAGGACATCAAATATGACCCATGGAACCATAAAAAACGCTTCAAAATGATCAAGTTACATTATTTGGCATTTTATGGCAATTAAACTGGAATTCCGTCAGTCGTGCATGTATTATCGCCTGCCATGGTCCAGTCCGGATGCCTTGGTACGAAGCCTGTATCGGATCACATTATATTTGTCCGGGACATCAAATATGACCCAAGGAACCATGACCAATGCTACGAAATGATCAAGTTACATTTTTTCGCATTTTATGGAAATTAAACTGGAATTCAGCCAGTCGTGCCTATATTATCACCATCCACGGTCCAGGTCGGACGCCTTGGTACGGAACCGGTACCGGATCGCATGATATTTGTTCGGGACATCAAATACAACCCAAGAAACCATAACCAACTTTTCGAAAGGATCAAGTTAAATTTTTTGGCATTTTATGGCAAATAAACTGGAATTCCGCCAGTCGTGCCTGTATTATCGCCTGCCATGGTCCAGACCGAACGCGTTGGTAAGGAGCCGGTACCAGATCACTTGATATATCTCTGGGACATCAAATACGATCCAAGGAACCATAACCAACACTTCGAAATGATTAAATTACATTTTTTGGCATTTTATGGCATTTAAATTGGAATTCCGTCAGTCGTGCATATATTATCGCCTGCCATGGTCCAGACCGGACGCCTTGGTACGGAGCCGGTACTGGGTCGCATGATATTTGTCCGGGACATCAAATACGACCCAAGGAACCATAACCAACGCTTCAAAATGATCAACTTATATTGTTTGGCAATATATGGCAATTATACTTGAATTCCGCCAGTCATGCCTTTATTATCACCCGCCATTGTCCAAGTCGGACTCCTTGGTACGGAACCGGTACCAAATCTCATGATATTTACCGAGACATCAAATTCGAACCAAGGAACCATAACCAATGCTTCAAAATGATCAAGTTACATTTTTTGGTATTTTATGGCAATTAAACTGGAATTCCACCAGTCGTGCCTGTATTATCGCCTGCCATGGTCCAGACCGGACGCCTTGGTACGGAGCCGGTACCGGATCACATGATATATTTTTTCGGGACATCAAATACGACCCGAGGAACAATAACCAACGCTTCGAAATAATCAAGTTACATTATTTTGCATTTTATGGAAATTAAACTGGAATTCCGCCAGTCATGCATGTATTATCGTCTACCATCGTCCAGTCCGGACGCCTTGGTACGGAGCCAATACAGGATCGCATGATATTTGTCCGAGACATCAAATATGACCCAAGGAACCATAACCAATGCTAGGAAATGATTAAGTTACATTTTTTGGCATTTTGTGGCAATTAAACAGGAATTCAGCTAGTCGTGCCTGTATTATCGCCATCCATGGTCCAGGCCGGACACCTTGGTATGGATCTAGTACCGGATTGCATGATATTTTTTTGGGACATCAAATACAACCCAGGGAACCATAACCAACTCTTCGAAAGGATCAAGTTATATTTTTTCGCATTTTATGGAAATTAAACTAGAATTCCGCCAAGTCGTGCCTGCGTTATCGCCTTCTATGGTCCAGGCCAGACGCCTTGATACGTAGCCGGTACCGAATCGCATGATATTTGTCCGGCAAATCAAATACAACCCAAGTTACATTTATTGAAATTTTATGGCAATTAAACTGGAATTCCGCCAGCCGTGCCTGTATTATTGCCTGCCATAGTCCAGGTCGGATGCCTTGGTACGGAGCCGGTACCGAATCACATGATGTTTCTCCGGGACATCAAATACGACATAAGGAACCATAACCAACGCTTCGAAATGATCAAGTTACATTTTTGGCATTATATGGCAATTAAACTGGAATTCCGCCAATCGTGCCTATATTATCGCCTTCCATGGTCCAGGCCGGACGCCTTGGTATGGAGCCGGTACCGGATATCATGATATTTGTCTGGGACGTCAAATATGACCCAAGGACCCATAACCAATGCTTCGAAATGATCAAGTTACATTTTATGGCAATTAAACTGGAATTCGGCCAGTCGTGCCTGTATTATCGCCATCCATGGTCCAGGCCGGACAACTTGGTATGGAGTCGAGACCGGATCGCATGATATTTGTCGGGGACATCAAATATGACCCAATTAACCATAACCAACTATTCGAAGTGATCAAGTTACATTTTTTGGCATTTTATGGCAATTAAACTGGAATTCCACTAGTTGTGCCTGTAATATCGCCTGCCATGGTCCAGGCCGGACGCCTTGGTACGAAGCTGGTACCGGATCACATGATATTTCTTCGGGACATCAAATACGACCCAAGGAACCATAACCAACGCTTCAAAATTATCAAACTAGAATCAGCCAGTCGTGCCTGTATTATCACCATCCATGGTTCAGGCCGGACACCTTGGTATGGTGCCGGTACCGGATCGCATGATATTTGTCCGGGACATCAAATACGACCCAGGTAACCATAACCAACTCTTCAAAATGATCAATTTACATTTGTTTGGCATTTTATGGCAATTAAACTGGAATTCCGCTAGTCGTGCCTGTAATATCGCCTGCCATGGTCCAGGCCGGACGCAATTGGTACGGAGCTGGTACCGGATCGCATGATATTTGTCTGGGACATCAAATATGACCCACAGAACCATAAACAACGCTTCGAAATGATCAAGTTACATTATTTGGCATTTTATGGCAATTAAGCTGGAATTCTGTCAGTCGTGCATGTATTATCGCCTGCCATAGTCCAGACTGGACGCCTTGGTACAGAGCCGGTACCGGATAGCATGATATTTGTCCGGACATCAAATACGACCCAAGGAACCATAACCAATGCTTCGAAATGATCAAGTTACATGTTTTGGCATTTTATGGCAATTAAACTGGAATTTTGCTAGTCGTGCCTGTATTATCGCCTGCCAGGGTCCAGGCCGGACGCCTTGGTACGGAGCCGGTACCAGATCGCAAGATATTTGTTTGGGATATCAAATATTACCCAAGGGACCATAACCAATGCTTCTAAATGATCAAGTTACATTTACGGGAAATAAACTTGAATTACGCTAGTCGTGCCTGTATTATCGCCATCCATGGTCCAGGCCGTACACCTTGGTATGGAGTCGATACCGAAACGCATGATATTTTTCCGGTACATCAAATACGTTCCAAGTAACCATAACCAACTCTTCGAAATGATCAAGTAACATTTTTTGACATTTTATGGCAATTAAACCTAAATTCTACTAGTCGTGCCTGTAATATCGCCTTCCATGGTCCAGGCCGGACGCCTTGGTACGAAGCTGGTACCGGATCGCATGATATTTCTCTGGGACATCAAATACGACCCAAGGAACCATAACCAACGCTTCGAAATGATCAAGTTACATTTTTGGCATTTTATGGCAATTAAACTGGAATTCAGCCAGTCGTGCCTGTATTATCACCATCCATGGTTCAGGGCGGAAACCTTGGTACAGAGCCGGTACCGGATCGCGAGATATTTTTCTGGGACATCAAATACAACACAAGGGACCATAACCAACGCTTGCAAATGATCAAGTTACATTTTTTGGCATTTTATGGCAAAACTGGAATTCCGCTAGTCGTGCCTGTATTATCACCTGCCACGGTCCAGGCCAGACGCCTTGGTACGAAGCCGGTACCGGATCACATGATATTTGATTAGGACATCAAATACGACCCAAGGAACCATAACCAACGCTTCGAAATGATCAAGTTACATTTTTTGGCATTTTATGGCAATTAAACTGGAATTCCACTGATCGTGCGTGTATTATCGCCTGCCATGGTCCAGGCGGAACGCCTTGACACGGNATGGCAATTAAACTGGAATTCAGCCAGTCGTTCCTTTATTATCACCATCCATGGTTCAGGCCGGACACCTTGGTATGGAGCCGGTACCGGATCACATGATATTTTTCCGGCACATCAAATACGACCCAAGTAACCATAACCAACTCTTCAAAATGATCAAGTTAAATTTGTTAGGAATTTTATGGCAATTAAACTGGAATTCCGCTAGTCCTGCCTGTAATATCGCCTGCCATGGTCCAGGCCGGACGCCTTGGTACGGAGCTGGTATTGGATCGCATGACATTTGTCCGGGACATCAAATACCACCCAAGGAACCATAACCAACGCTTCGAAATGATCAAGTTACATTTTTTGATATTTTATGGCAAGTAAATTGGAATTCTGCCAGTCGTGCCTGTATTATCGCCTGCCATGGTCCAGGCCGGACGCCTTGGTACGGAGCCGATACCGGATCATATGAGATTTATCTAGAACATCAAATACAACACAAGGAACCATAACCAACTCTTCGAAATTATCAAATTACATTTTTTGGTATTTTATGGCAATTAAACTGGAATTCTGTCAGTCGTGCCTGTATTTATCACCTCCCATGGTCCAGACTGGACGCCTTGGTACGAAGCCGGTACCGGATCGCATGATATTTGACCGGTACCTTAAATATGACCCAAGGAACCATAACCAACGCTTTGAAATGATCAAGTTACATTTTTTTTTGCATTTTATGGCAATTAAACTGGAATTCCGCCAGTCGTGCCTGTATTATCGCCTGCCATGGTCCAGGACGGACGCCTTGGTACGGAGCCGATACCAGATAGCATGATATTTGTCCGATACATCAAATACGACCCAAGTAACCATAACCAACGTTTTGAAATGAACAAATTACATTTTTTGGCATTTTATGGCAATTAAACTGGAATTCCGCATGTCGTGCCTGTATTATCGCCTGCCATGGTCCAGACCGGACGCATTAATACGTAGCCGGTACTGGATAGCATGATATTTATCCAGGTCATCAAATACGACCCAAGAAACCATAACCAACGCTTCGAAATGATCAAATTACATTTGTTTGGGATTTTATGGCAATTAAACTGAAATTCCGCCAGTCGTGCCTCTATTATCGCCTGCCATGGTCTAGTCCAGACGCCTTGGTACGGAGACGGTACCGGATCGCATGATATTTCTCCGGGACATCAAATACGACCCAAGGAGCCATAACCAATGCTTGGAAATGATCAAGTTACATTTTTTGGTATTTTATGGCAATTAAATTAGAATTTTGCCAGTCGTGCCTCTATTATCGCCTACGATGGTCCAGGCCGGATGCCTTGGTATGGAGGCGATACCGAATCACATGATATTTCTCCGGGACATCAAATACAGCACAAGTAACCATAACCAACACTTCGAAATGATCAAGTTACATTTTTTTGCATTTTATGGCAATTAAACTGGAATTCCGCCAGTCGTGCCTATAATATCGCCTACCATTGTCCAGGCCGGACACCTTGGTACGGAGCCGGTACCGGACCGCATGATATTTTTCCGGGACATAAAATACAACCCAAGAAACCATAACAAACTCTTCGAAACGATCAAGTTACATTTTTTGGAATTTTATGTCAATTAAACTGGAATTCCGCCAAGTCGTGCCTGTATTGTCGCCTGCCATGGTCCAGGTCGGACGCCTTGGTATGTAGCCGGTACTGAATTGCATGATATTTTTTCGGGACATCAAATACGACCCGAGGAACCAGAACCAATGCTTCAAAATGATCAAGTTACATTTTTTGGAATTTTATGGCAATTAAACTGGAATTCCGCCAAGTCGTGCCTGTATTGTCGCCTGCCATGGTCCAGGTCGGACGCCTTGGTATGTAGCCGGTACTGAATTGCATGATATTTTTTCGGGACATCAAATACGACCCGAGGAACCAGAACCAATGCTTCAAAATGATCAAGTTACATTTTTTGGAATTTTATGGCAATTAAACTTGAATTTCTCCAGCCGTGCCTGTATAATCGCCTGCCATAGTCCATGTCGGACGCCTTGGTACAGAGCCGGTACTGAATAGCATGATATTTCTCCGGGACATAAAATACGACACAAGAAACCATAACCAACGCTTCGAAATGATCAAGTTACTTTTTTGTCATTTTATGGTAATTAAACTTGAATTCCGCCAGTGATGCATGTATTATCGCCTGCCATGGTCCAGGTCGGACTCCTCAGTACGGAGCCGGTACCAAATCTCATGATATTTGTCCGAGACATAAAATACGACACAAGGAACCATAACCAATGCTTTGAAATGATCAATTTACATTTTTTGTCATTTTATACAATTAAACTGGAATTCCGCCAGTCGTGCCTGTATTATCGCATGCCATGGTCCAGGCCGGAAGTCTTGGTATGGAGCCGATACCGAATCCCATGATATTTTTCTGGGACATCAAATACAACCCAAGGAACCATAACCAACTCTTCGAAATGGTCAAGTTACATTTTTGACATTTTATGGCAATTAAACTGGAATTCCGTGAGTCGTGCCTTTATTATCGCCTGCCATGGTCAAGGCCGGACGCTGTGGTACGTAGTCGGTACCGAATCACATGATATTTGTCCGGGACATAAATTATGACCCAAGGAACCATAACCAACGCTTCGAAATGATCAAGTTACATATTTTGGCATTTCTTGGCAATTAAACTTGAATTCCGCCAGTCATGTATGTATTATCGCCTGCCATGGTCCAGGTCGGACTCCTTGGTACGGAGCTAGTACCAAATCTCATGATCTTTGTCCGAGACATCAAATACGACACAAGGAACCATAACCAACGCCTCGAAGTGATCAATTTACATTTTTTGGCATTCTACGATAATTAAATTGGAAATTCCGTCCAAGGCTAAATACGGACGAGAGACCGATAGCGAACAAGTACCGCGAGGGAAAGATGAAAAGGACTTTGAAAAGAGAGTCAAAGAGTGCTTGAAATCTTCGGGAGGGAAGCGGATAAGGGCTGGTGATGCGCCCCGATCTGACGTGGAATGGTGATGAGCCGATCCGCCGATCGACTCGGGGCGTGGACCAGTGTGTATTATGGCATGATATTTCTCCGGGACATCAAATACGACACAAGGAACCATAACCAACGCTTCGAAATGATCAAGTTACATTTTTTTGCATTTTATGGCAATTAAACGGGAATTCTGCCACTAGTTACTATACTATCGCCTGCCATGGTACAGGCCGGATGCCTTGGTACGGAGCCGGTACCGGGTCACGTGATATTTTCTGGAGTATGAAATATGACCCAAGGAACCATATCCAACGCTTCGAAATGATCAAGTTACATTTTTTGGCATTTTATGGCAATTAAACTCAAATTCCGCCACTCGTGCTTGTATTAGTGCCTGCCATGGTCCATGCCGGACGCCTTGGTACGGAGACGATACCGGATCGCATGATATTTGTCGTGGACATCAAATACGATCCAAGGAACCATAACTAACGCTTCGAAATGATCAAGTTACATTTTTTTGGCATGTTATGGCAATTAAACTGGAATTCCGACAGTCGTGCCTGTGTTATCGCTTGCCATGGTCCAGGCCGGACGCCTTGGTACAGAGCCAGTACCGGGTCGCATGACATTGTCCGTGAAATCAAATATGACCCAAGGAACCATAACAAACGCTTCGAAATGATCAAGTTACATTTTTTGGCAATTATACTTGAAATCCGCTAGTCATGCCTGTATTATCGCATTCCATGGCCCAGGTCGAATCCTTGGTACGGATCCGGTACCAAATCTCATGATATTTATCCGAGACATCATATATGACACAAGGAACCATAACCAACACTTCGAAATGATTAGATTACATTTTTTGGCATTTTATGGCAATTAAACTGGAATTCTGCCAGTCGTGCATGTATTATCGCCTGCCATGGTCCAGTCCGGACGCCTTGGTTTGGAGCCGGTACTGGATCGCATGATATTTGTCCGGGACATCAAATACGACCCAAAGAACCATAACCAACGCTTCTAAATGATCAAGTTACATTTTTTTGCATTTTATAGCAATTAAACTTGAATTCAACCAATCGTGCCTGTATTATCACCTGCCATGGTCCAGGCCGGACGCCTTGCTACGAAGCCGGTACCGGATCGCATGATATTTCTCAAGGACATCAAATATGACCCAAGGAACCATAACCAACACTTCGAAATGATCAAGTTACATTTTTGGCATTTTATGGAAATTAAATTGGAATTCCGCCAGTCGTGCCTGTATTACCGCCTGCCATGATCCAGGCCGGACGCCTCGGTACGGAGCCTGTACCGGATCACATGATATTTGCCCGAGACATCAAATATGACCCAAGTAACCATAACCAACACTACGAAATCATCAAGTTACATTTTTGGGCATTTTATGGCAATTAAACTGGAATTCAGCCAGTCGTGCCTGTATTATCGCCATCCATGGTCCATGCCGGACGCCTTGGTACGGATCTGGTGTCGGATCGCGTGATATTTGTCCGGGACATAAAATACAACCCAAGGATTCATAACCAATGCTTTGAAATGATCAAGTTATATTTTTTGGAATTTTGTGGCAATTAAACTGGAATTCCGCTAGCCGTGCCTGTATTATCGCCTGTCATAGTCCAGGCCGGACGCCTTGGTACGAAGCCGGTACCGGATCACATGATATTTCTCTGGTACATCAAATACAACCCAAGTAACCATAGCCAACGCTTCGAAATGATCAACCTACATTTTTTGGTATTTTATGGCAATTAAACTAGAATTCCGCCATTCGTGCCTGTATTATCGCCTGCCATGGTCCAAGTCAGACGCCTTGGTACGAAGTCGGTAACGGGTCGAATGATATTTTTCCGGGACATTATATATGACCCAAGGAACCATAAACAATGCTTCGAAATGGTCCAGGCGGGACGCCTTGGTACGGAACCGGTACCGCATCGCATGATTTTTTTCGGGGACATAAAATACGACCCAAGAAACCATAACAAACGCTTTGAAATGATGAAGATACATTTTTTGGCATTTTATGGCAATTAAACTAGAATTCCGCAAGTCGTGTTTGTATTATTGCGTGCCATGGTTCACGCCGGACACCGTGGTACGTAGCCGGTACTGAATTGCATGATATTTGTTTGGTACATAAAATATGACACAAGGAATCATAACCAAAACTTTGAAATGATCAAGTTACATTTTTTGGCATTTTATGGAAATTAAATTGGAATTGCGCCAGCCATGCATGTATTATCGCCTGCCGTGGTCCAGGTCGGACTCCTTGTTACGGAGTCGGTACCGAATCTCTTGATATTTGTCCGAGACATCAAATACGACACAAGGAACCATAACCAATGCTTCGAAATTATCAAGTTAAATTTTTTTGCATTTTATGGCACTTAAACTGGAATTCCGCTAGTCGTGCATGTACTATAGCCTGCCATGGTCCAGGCCGGACGCCGTATGGAGCCGTTACCGGATCACATGATATTTTCTAGGACATCAAATACGACCCAAGGAACCATAACCAACGCTTCGAAATGATCAAGTTACATTTTTTGGCATTTTATGGCAAATAAACAGGAATTCCGTCAGTCGTGCATGTATTCTCGCCTGCCATGGTCCAGGCTGGACGCCTTGGAACGGAGTCGGTACCGGATCGCATGATATTTGTCCGGGATATAAAATATGACCCAAGGAACCATAACTAACACTTTGAAATGATCAAGTTACATTTTTTGGCATTTTATAGCAATTAAATAGGAATTCCGAAAATCGTGCCTATATTATTGCCTGCCATGGTCCAGGCCGGACGCCTTGGTAAGGAGCCGGTACCGGGTCGCATGATATTTTATCCGGCACATTAAATATGACCCAAGGAACCATAACCAACACTTCGAAATGATCAAGTTATATTTTTTGGCATTTTATNGCCATGGTCCAGGCCGGACGCCTTTTTACGGAGCCGGTACCGGATCGCATGATATTTGTCCTGGACATCAAATACGACCCAAGGAACCATTACCAATGCTTTGAAATGATCAAGTTACATTTTTGGCATATTATGGCAATTAAACTGGAATTCCGCCTATCGTGACTCTATTATCGCCTACCATGGTCTAGGCCGGACGCCTTGGTACAAAGACGGTACCGGATCGCATGATATTTCTCCAAGACATAAAATAAGACACACGGAACCATAACCAACCGCTTCGAAATGATCAAACTACATTTTTCGGTATTTTATGGCAATTAAACTGGAATTCCCCCAGTCGTGCATGTATTATCGCCTGCCATGGTCCAGGCCGGACGCCTTGGTACGGAGGCGGTACCAGATCTCATGATATCTATCCGGGACATCAAATACGACCCAAGGAACCATAACCAACGCTTCGAAATGAGCAAGTTAGTTTTTTTGGCATTTTATGGCAATTAAACTGGAATTCCGTCAGTCGTGCATGTATTATCGCCTGCCATTGTCCAGGCCGGACGCCTTGGTATGGAGCAGGTACCGGATCGCATGATATTTGTCCGGGATATCAAATATGAACCAAGGAACCATAACCAATGCTTCGAAATTATCTAGTTAGATTTTTTGGCATCTTATGGCAATTAAACTGAAATTCCGCCAGTCGTGCCTGTATTACCGCCTGCCATGGTCCAGGCCGGACACCTTAGTAAGAAGCCGGTACCGGGTCGCATGATATTTGTCTGGGACATTAAATATGACCCAAGGAACCATAACCAATGCTTCGAAATGATCAAGTTACATGTTTTGGCATGTTATGGCAATTAAACTATAATTCTGCCAGTCGTGCATGTATTATCGCCATCCATGGCCCAGGCCGGACGCCTTGGTATGGAGCCGGTACCGAATCACATGATATTTTTCCAGGACGTCAAAGATGACCCAAGGAACCATAACCAAAACTTCAAAATGATCAAGTTACATTTTTTGGCATTTATTGCAATTAAACTGGAATTCCGCCAAGTCAAGCATGTATTATCGCCTGCCATGGTCCAGGCCGGACGCCGTGGTACGTAGCTGGTACCGAATCGCATGATATTTGTCTAGGAAATTAATATGACCCAAGGAACCATAACCAAAACTTTGAAATGATCAAATTACATTTGTTGACATTGTATGGCAATTAAACTGGAATTCAGAAAGTCGTGCTTGTATTATCGCCATCCATGGTCCAGGCCGGGCGCCTTGGTATGGATCCGATACCGAATCGCGTGATATTTGTCCGGGACATCAAATACAACCCAAGAAACCATAACCAACTCTTCGAATGGATAAAGTTACATTTTTTGGCAGTTTATGGCAATTAAACTAGAATTTCGCCAAGTCGTGCCTGCATTATCGCCTTCCATGGTCCGGGCTGGACGACTTGGTATGTACCCGGTACCGAATCGCATGATATTTGTCCGGGACATCAAATACAACCCAAGGATTCATAACCAAAGCTTCGAAATGATCAAGTTAAATTTTTTTGAATTTTATGGCAATTAAACTGGAATTCCGCAAGTCGTGCCTGTATTATTGCCTGCCATAGTCTAGGCCAGACGCCGTGGTACGTAGCCAGTACCGAATCGCATGATATTTGATCGGTACATCAAATATGACCCAAGGAACAATAATCGAAACTTTAAAATGATCAAGTTACATTTTTTGGCATTTTATGGCAATTAAACTGGAATTGCGCCAGTCATGCCTATATTATTGCCTGCCGTGGTCCAGGTCAGATGCCTTGGTACGGAGACGGTACCAAATCGCATGATATTTTTTTGGGACATTAAATACGACCCAAGGAACCATAACCAACGCTTCGAAATGATCAAGTTATATTTTTTAGCATTTTATGGCAATTAAACTAGAATTCCGTTAGTCGTGCCTCTATTATTGCCTGCCATGGTCCAGGCCGGACGCCTTGGTACAGAGCTAGTACCGGATCGTATGATATTTGTCCGAGACATTAAATATGACCCAAGGAACCATAACATACGCTTCGAAATGATCAAGTTACATTTTTTGGCATTTTATGGCAATTAAACTGGAATTCCGCCAGTCGTGCCTGTATTAGCGCCTGCCATGGTCCAGGTCGGACGCCTTGGTACGAAGCCGGTACCGGATCGCATGATATCTGACTGGGATATCAAAAACGACCCAAGTAACCATAACCAACGCTACGAAATGATCAAGTTATATTTTTTTGCATTTTATGGAAATTAAACTGGAATTCCGTCAGTCGTGCCTCTATTATCGCCTGCCATGGTCCAGGCCGGATGCCTTGGTACAGAGCCGATACCGGATCACATGATATTTATCCAGGACATCAAATACGACCCATGGAACCATAACCAACAATCTGAAATCATAAAGTTACATATTTTTTGGCAATTAAACTGGAATTCTGACAGTCGTGCCTGTATTATCGCCTGCCATGGTCCAGGCCGGAGGCCTTGGTATGGAGCCGGTACCGAATCGCATGGTATTTGTCTGGGACATTAAATACGACCCAAGAAACCATAACCAACGCTTCAAAATGATCACGTTACATTTTTTGGCATTTTATGGTAATTAAACTGGAATTTCGCTAGTCGTGCATGTATTATCGCCTGCCATGGTCCAGGCCGGACGCCTTGGTATGGAGCCGGTATCGGATAGCATGATATTTGTCCGGGACAAAAAATACGACCCAAGAAACCATAACAAATGCTTCGAAATGATCAAGTTACATGTTTTGGCATTTTATGGCAATTAAACTGGTATTTATCTAGTCGTACCTGTATTATCGCCTGCCAGTGTCCAGGTCGGACGCCTTGGTACGGAGCCGGTACCGAATCCCAAGATATTTTTTCGGAACATCAAATATGACCCAAGGAACCATCACCAAAGCTTCGAAATGATCAAGTTAGACTTTATGGCAATTAAACTGGAATTCCGCCAGTCGTGCATGTATTATCACCATCCATGGTCCATGCCAGACACCTTGGGATGGAGCCGGTACTGGATTGCATGATATCGGTCTAGGACATCAAATACGACCCAAGTAACCATAACCAACTCTTCGAAATGATCAAGTTACATTTTTTGGCATTTTATGGCAATTAAACTGGAATTCCGCTAGTCGTGCTTGTAATATCGCCTGCAAAGGTCCAAGCCGGACGCCTTTGTACGGAGCTGGTACCGGATCGCATGATATTTTCTGTGATATCAAATATGACCCAAGGACCCATAACCAATTCTTCGAAATGATCAAGTTACATTTTATGGCAATTAAACTGGAATTCCGCCAGCCGTGCCTGTATTATCGCCATCCATGGTCCAGGCCGGACATCTTGGTATGGAGCCGATACCGGATCGCATGATATTTGTCCGGGACATCAAATACGAGGCAAGTAACCATAACCAACTCTTAGAAATGATCAGGTTACATTTTTTGGCATTTTATTGCAATTAAACTGGAATTCCGCTAGTTGTGCCTGTAATATCGCCTGTAATGGTCCAGGACGGACGCCTTGGTACGGAACTGGTACCGAATCGCATGATATTTCTCCAGGACATCAAGACGACCCATGGAACCATAACAAACGCTCTAAAATGATCAAATTACATATTTTTGGCATTTTATGCAATTAAACTGGAATTCCGACAGTCGTGCCTGTATTATCGCCTGCCATGGTACAGGCCGGACGCCTTGGTACGGAACCGTTACCGGGTCACATGATATTTTCTGGGAAATGAAATATGACCCCAAGGAACCATAACCAACACTTCGAAATGATCAAGTTACATTTTTTGGCATTTTATGGCAATTAAACTGGAATTCCGCCATTCGTGCTTGTATTAGCGCTTGCCATGGTCTAGGTCGGACGCCTTGGTATGGAGACGGTACCAGATCGTATGATATTTGTCGTGGATATCAAATATGATCCAAGGAACCATAACCAACGCTTCAAAATGATCAAGTTACATTTTTTGGCATTTTATGGTAATTAAACTGGAATTCCGTTAGTCGTGCCTCTGTTATCACCTGCCATGGTCCAGGTAGGACACCTTGGTACAGAGTCGGTACCGGATTGCATGATATTTCTCGAGGATATCAAATACGACCCACGGAACCATAACCAACGCTCTGAAATGATCAAGTTACATTTTTTTGGCATGTTATGGAAATTAAACTGGAATTCCGACAGTCGTGCCTGTATTTATCGCCTGCCATGGTCCAGGCCGGACGCCTTGGTACGGAGCCAGTACCGGGTCGCATGACATTGTCCGTGATATGAAATATGACCAAAGAAACCATAACCAACGCTTCAAAATGATCAAGTTACATTTTTTGGCAATTAAACTTGAAATTCACTAGTCATGCATGTATTATCGCCTTCCATGGTTCAGGTCGGGTCCTTGGTACAGAGCCGGTACCAAATCTCATGATATTTGTCCGAGATATCAAATATGACACAAGGAACCATAACCAACACTTCAAAATGATCAAGTTACATTTTTTAGCATTTTATAGCAATTAAACTTGAATTCAGCCAATCGTGCCTGTATTATCACCTGCCATGGTCCAGGCCGGATGCCTTGCTACGGAGCCGGTACCGGATCACATGATATTTCTCAGGGACATCAAAGACGACCCAAGGAACCATAACCAACACTTCAAAATGATCAAGTTACATTTTTGGAATTTTATGGCAATTAAATTGGAATTCCGCCAGTCGTACCTGTATTACCGCCTGCCATGGTCCAGGCCGGACGCCTCGGTACGGAGCCTGTACCGGATCACATGATATTTGTCCGGGACATCAAATATGATCCAAGGAACCATAACCAACGCTACGAAATGATCAAGTTACATTTTTTGGCATTCTATGGCAATTAAACTAGAATTCAACCAGTCGTGCCTGTATTATCACCATCCATGGTCCATGTCGGACGCCTTGGTACGGATCTGGTACCGGATCACATAATATTTGTCCGGGACATCAAATACAACCCAAGAAACGATAACCAACTCTTCGAAAGGATTTTTTTGGCATTTTATGGCAATTAAACTAGAATTCTGCCAAGTCGTGCCTGCATTATCGCCTTCCATGATCTAGGCCAGATGCCTTGGTACGTAGCCGGTACCGAATCGCATGATATTTTTTCGGGACATCAAATACAATCCAAGGATTCATAACCAATGCTTTGAGATGATGAAGTTGTATTTTTTGGAATTCTATTGCAATTAAACTGGAATTCCGCCAGCCGTGCCTGTATTATCGCCTGCTAGTGACCAGATCGCAAGATATTTGTCCGGGACATCAAATATGACCCAAGGAACCATAACCAATGCTTCGAAATGATCAAGTTACATGTTTTGGCATTTTGTGGCAGTTAAACTGGAATTTTGCTAGTCGTGCCTGTATTATCGCCTGCTAGTGACCAGATCGCAAGATATTTGTCCGGGACATCAAATATGACCCAAGGAACCATAACCAATGCTTCGAAATGATCAAGTTACATGTTTTGGCATTTTGTGGCAGTTAAACTGGAATTTTGCTAGTCGTGCCTGTATTATCGCCTGCCATGGTCCAGGCCGGACACCTTGGTATGGAGCCGGTACTGGATTGCATGATATCGGTCTGGACATTAAATACGACCCAAGTAACCATAACCAACTCTTCGAATTTATCAAGTTATATTTTTTGGCATTTTATGGCAATTAAACTGGAATTCTGCCAGTCGTGCATGTATTATCGCCTGCCATGGTCCAGTCCGGACGCCTTGGTACGGAGACGGTACTGGATCGCATGATATTTGTCCAGGACATCAAATACGACCCAAAGAACCANTCGTGCCTGTATTATCACCTGCCATGGTCCAGGCCGGATGCCTTGCTATGGAGCCGGTACCGGATCGCATGATATTTCTCAGGGACATCAAAGACGACCCAAGGAACCATAACCAACACTTCAAAATGATCAAGTTACATTTTTTGGCATTCTATGGCAATTAAACTAGAATTCTGCCAAGTCGTGCCTGCATTATCGCCTTCCATGATCCAGGCCAGATGCCTTGGTACATAGCCGGTACCGAATCGCATGATATTTTTCCGGGACATCAAATATGATCCAAGGAACCATAACCAACGCTACGAAATGATCAAGTTACATTTTTTGGCATTCTATGGCAATTAAACTAGAATTCAACCAGTCGTGCCTGTATTATCACCATCCATGGTCCATGTCGGACGCCTTGGTACGGATCTGGTACCGGATCACATAATATTTGTCCGGGACATCAAATACAATCCAAGGATTCATAACCAATGCTTTGAGATGATGAAGTTGTATTTTTTGGAATTTTATTGCAATTAAACTGGAATTCAGCCAGCTTTGCCTGTATTATCGCCTGCCATGGTCCAGGCCGGACGCCTTGGTACGGAGCCGGTTCCGGATCGCATGATATTTGTCTTGACATCAAATACGACCCAAGGAACCATAACCAATGCTTCGAAATGATCAAGTTACATGTTTTGGCAATTTATGACAGTTAAACTGGAATTTTGCTAGTCGTGCCTGTATTATTGCCTGCTAGTGACCAGATCCCAAGATATTTGTCCGGGACATCAAATATGACCCAAGGAACCATAACCAAAGCTTCAAAATGATCAAGTTAAACTTTATGGCAATTAAACTAGAATTCCGCCAGTCGTGCATGTATTGTCATCATCCATGGTCCAGGCCGGACACCTTGGTATGGAGCTGGTACTGGATTGCATGATATCGGTCTGGGACATTAAATACGACCCAAGTAACCATAACCAACTCTTCGAATTTATCAAGTTATATTTTTTGGCATTTTATGGCAATTAAACTGGAATTCCGCTAGTAGTACTTGTAATATCGCCTGCCATGGTCCAGGCCGGACGCCTTGGTACGGAGCTGGTACCGGATCGCATGATATTTGTCTCGGACAACAAATATGACCCAAGGACCCATAACCAATGCTTCGAAATGATCAAGTTACATTTTATGGCAATTAAACTGGAATTCCGCCAGTCCTGCCTGTATTATCGCCATCCATGGTCCAGGCCGGACATCTTGGTATGGAGCCGATACCGGATCGCATGATATTTGTCTGAGAAATCAAATACGACCCAAGTAACCATAACCAACTCTTCGAAATGATCAGGTTACATTTTTTGGCATGTTATGGCAATTAAACTGCAATTCCACTAGTCGTGTCTGTAATATCGCCTGCCATGGTACAGGACGGACGGCTTGGTACGGAGCTGGTACCGGATCGCATGATATTTCTCCGAGACATCAAATACGACCCAAGGAACCATAACCAACACTTCGAAATGATCAAGTTACATTTTTTGGCATTTTATGGCAATTAAACTGGAATTCCGNTATTATCGCCTGCCATTGTCCAGGCCGGACGCCTTGGTACAGAGCCGGTACCGATTTCCGTGATATTTTTCTGGGACATAAAATTCAACACAAAGAACCATAACCAACGCTTCGAAATGATCAAGTTATATTTTTTGGCATTTTATGGCAATTAAACTGGAATTCGCCAGTCGTACTTGTATTATCACCTGCCATGGTCCAGGCCGGACGACTTGGTACGAAGCCGGTACCAGATCGATGATATTTGACCGGGACATCAAATATGACCCAAGGAACGATAACCAACGCTTCGAAATGATCAAGTTACATTTTTTGGCATTTTATGGCAATTAAACTAAAATTCCGCCACTCGTGCCTGTATTATCGCCTGCCATGGTCCAGGCTGGACGCCTTGTTACGGAGCCGGTACTGGACATCATGATAGTTGTCCAGGACATCAAATACGACCCAAGTAACCATAACCAATGCTTCGAAATGATCAAGTTACATTTTATGGCAATTAAACTAGAATTCTGTCAGTCGTGCCTCCAGGCCGGACACCTTGGTATGGAGCCGGTACCGGATTGCATGATATTTGTCCGGGATATCAAATACGACCCAAGGAACCAGAACCAACGTTTCGAAATGATCAAGCTGCATTTTATGGCAATTAAACTGGAATTCAGCAAGTCGTGCTTGTATACCATCCATGATTCCGGCCGGACACCTTGGTATGGAGCCGGTACCAGATCGCATGATATTTGTCCGGGACATAAAATACGACCCAAGTAACCACAACCAACTCTTCGAAATGATCAAGTTACATTTGTTTGGAATTTTATGGAAATTAAACTGGAATTCCGCTAGTCATACCTGTAATATCACCTGCCATGGTCCAGGCCGGACGCCTTGGTACGGAGCTGGTACCGGATCGCATGATATTTGTCCGGGACATAAAATACCACCCAAGGAACCATAAACAACGCTTCAAAATGATCAACTTACATTTTTTGGCATTTTATGGCAATTAAATTGGAATTCTGCCAATCGTGCCTGTATTATCGCCTGCCATGGTCCAGGCCGGACGCCTTGGTACGGAGCCGATACCGGATCATATGATATTTGTCTGTGACATCAAATACAACATAAGGAACCATAAATAACTCTTCGAAATTATCAAGTTACATTTTTTGGCATTTTATTGTAATTAAACTGGAATTCCGCCTGTTGTGCCTGTATTTATCACCTCTCATGGTCCAGACCGGACGCCTTGGTACTAAGCCGGTACCGGATCGCATGATATTTGACCGGGA
>MDKI01196451.1:0-53620 GCA_005239505.1 Nicotiana paniculata
CACATTTTGCATTGATATGTTAAAACGGCTAAGTAGAAACTAAGTATTAAACTTATACTTAGTCGTATTTTACATTAAGGTGCCCCTAAGTTGTTAGTTAGGGACTTTAAAAGATCCAAACTTACCCCCGATGGAGCTGGGGGTAACCATCAATCAAATAAAAAAAAGGGGGAGAACCAACATCTTAATTGTCTTGAGGAGGGGGATCGACTTCTTCACCGGCAGAGGGAGCAGGAACAGCTGGAGATGAGGGGACTTGAGCAGCAAGAGCCTCACCTTCAGGTGAAGGGAGATTCTGACCTTGTTGAGCCTTCTCCATGACTTCTTTGATTTTAGCTATTTCAGCATTAAGGTCAAAACCCCCTTGACTCATTTCCGTCAATATGCCAAGGCGAGAATTCATGTACGCCCAACTAACATCGACAGCTGCCGCCTCTCCAAGATCTTGGTAATCATTCTCCCATATCATGATCTCAGCTCTCAGCCCGTCCCTCTTAGCCTCAACAGCATCTTTGTCGGCCCTTAAAGGTGCAATAGACCTCCCTAGGAATTGAATTTTGTCCAAGGCATTGCGAAGATCCTCCTGAGTTTGAGTCATAGACTGCACAAGATCGCCTAAGTACTCTTCTTTCTATTCTAGTAAAGCTTTAAAACTCCTAGCTTCTTCTAAGGCACAGGACAACTGTTCAAAAAATGAAGACTCAAGGATGCTCTTGTTTTTGTCCGCCTGGTTGAAAGAAGCCTTCTCCACTGCCAACTCCGCTGCCGTGACTCTCATTTGTCGCTCCAAGGTGCGTTTTCTTCTTCTAAGGCTTCTATGTCAATTCTTAGACTTTCATATTGCCCATTCCAGTTACCAACTTCAGCCTGCCACTCTTTTATTTCCTGCTCCGCATTAGAAACCCTCTTCATGATCTCCATGCCTATAAGTTTGATCTACAAAAAGGAAATCAATTAGATACGACAATTACATGTACAAGAATGAAATGCAAAAGAATACAATTTACCTTCAAATATGTGTGCACGACCTCATTAGCCCAGGTAAGAGAACTATGGCTATCCAGTTTGGACCTCTTTGTTGGGCCTATCAAGGGCTTCAGCCACACCTTAGGCTGGCCGGATTTCTTAAAAAGACTCCCACCAGCTAGAACCTCTATTAGAACCTGCCGCATCTCCCTGCTGGAAGACCCTACTTCTCTAATAGAAGGCACAGAAGTAGGCAGAGATGTAGAAGCCACGGGCACGGAAGTCGGGGGAGCTGAAGAAGCCACGAGCAAAGTAGTAACGGGAGCAGTAATTGTCGAGGGAGCGGAGTAAATAATAGGAGCTGATGAAGGAACTTCTCTAAAAGAAGGAGGAAAAACAGCTAAGGGAACTTCATTAACGGCGGGGCCAAAGCCTTCACGGAACAAATGATCCACAGAATCATGCATAGGAGATAGAGAAGCATCCTCGGAGGAAGAAGGTCTGACTTTAGGTACGGAAAGCACAGCCACGGGTGTAGACTCATCGTCTAAAATCACCCTCCTTCTACGTGACTTGTGCACCAAGGACTCCTCATCTTCTTCTTCTTATTCTAAGGTCCTAGACCTAACAACCTTCCTCTTCGAAGAAGAAGAACCAACAATAATTTCCTGGGCCTGAGTCAAAGACATTTTGGAAACAGACGCAGCAGACACTCCACGGATAGGAAACCCTATCAAAAATAAAGGGTCAAAATGAGAAAGAGATTCAAGAAAAAAAAAACGAAAACAAAAGCTTCACTTACCGTGAGTTTTCACTTTCCAACCGTACTTCCCGAAGAAGTACTTCCAAGACTTTTTCTTCCAGCGGAGCAATCGACAAAAACTTTTCTACCCAACCACGAATACCGGAGACATTCTCAACAATACCCATGATTGCTGAAAGAAGAAGAAATAGCTACGGTGTTAATAAAACACTTAAAGAAAAAAGGAAAAATAACAAGTGTGAGCTAAAATGTACTCACGTGCACGATTCCACTTCTCAGGGAAGGGAATATTTTCTTCACCCACTAAACTAGAAGTGGGCGCAGCAACGTACCGAAGGTACCAACCTCTATCCTTATCGTCTTCAAGGGTTACCAGCACTCTTTTACTTCTGCCAGCCAGAGTAAAACTCCCTTGACGAAATAAGGCAGAAGAATAAAGATGAATGAGATGATTAAAGGTGAAAGGAACCGAGGCTAAAGTAGCTAAACATCTGAGACACGCAACAACCCTCCACACAAGAGGACCAACTTGTCCTAAATTTTGAAGAAACGACAGAATTCAATGATGACTGGATCAATAGGAGGTTTAAACCCTAAAGTAAAAGGGTAGGTATAAACATAAGAATACCCCGTCTTGTAAGACGTTATTCTTTGGTTCTCATTCATAACGATGATAGGAAATCAGACTTCCAAGAACATTACCTGTGGACAAGGGGAACTAAACTTTTGGTAATAAGGGTAGGGTACCTATCAGCACTATCAAGGGATAACGACTGATCAACAAGGACCTGACTATACCTAGAGAGGGTAAACTCAGCAAGAATGATTTCATCCACTCGTGGTTCGCGTAAGGGTTCATGATATTCTCTACCCATAGACAAAGATCTGGAAGCCCTAGATTTTGGAGAAACTAAAGACCTAGCAGAAGGAGGGGAAGTAATATGGGAAGAAGAAGAGCCTCTTAAAGGAGTAGAGCCTAAACTCCTCAGTCTACCACCTCTCCGGCTCTGCATCGGAGTAGAAGAAGGGGTCAAATCATCCACATTTATCACTCATTTACGTTGGTTCGATGAAGACATATTTAAGAAGACAAGGGAAAACTCTTTACAAATAAAGAAGACAAGTTAGAAGTTTTTCGTGGAAGTAAAGAAAAGAAAAGAGGTATTTATACTTGAAGACAACCGTCAAACATGAGAAGAAAAATGATGAGAAATTCATGATTGAAGGTGTCACTTCGTGATTGATGCAGCCGTAAAAAGCCCTAAAAGGCACCGAGTAACTGCAGAACCAATCCAGTGGGAACACGTGGCTTGAGCATTAAATAGAAGTGACAAGCGACGCCTCTGTTCAGAAAAGGATACAATGTTTTGAGATGAAGTGGCGGCAAAATATTTGGAGTTATTCTTTGTAAACCATTAGATTAAGTTTACCTTAAATTTATTTTATTATGTTTAAATGGATAATCAAAGGAAAATGGCTAATCGAACTCTAAAATTGGCTTGCCTAGCAAGTGTGGTGTTAGGCGCCATCACGATCCCTAAAGTTGGGAATTTGGGTCGTGACACTCTTATACTTCACCTGCGCTTCAGTAGCTTCATCTATGACCCTATTTCCTTGACCGACCCCTGGATCGACTATTCTTACTATGATATCATCCAACCATGATGGATAGAAGTACACATGACCTGCATGGTATCGATCTGGTTCGATGGTATCCTTTCCCACAATAATCTTCAAATGCCACATGTGTTGGGCCTCATATTTGTATGGAATGGTATCGTCTTGAAAATCTGCTTTGTAATGACCCATTTTGGAGACTCGCGGTATGACTTGTTTTCTACCAGCTTGTCTCATAACCCTGATAGGAACATAGGGATATATTCCCCTCAACCCAATCAACACCAAATGCGGAACATTCCTGGATCTGATGATGAATTAGTTAGTAGGGAACCACTGGAACATCCAATGAATCTTGTCCTTGGTCGGATTGTTGAAAAACTATACCTATTCTATAGCATTCTCTGGTTGTGCAAACCTGTCTGGTATGAAGGTCATTCTTTTCGGATGGTGGAAAGTTATGTGGTCATTCCATGGTCTTCGTGGGAATTCTTGGCGATATTGACCTCTATGTTCCAACAACCAAATCTGCAACAGCAATGTACAACCCGTAAAATGTTTGAACCCCTTCTTGCAATGATCCAGAGCTCGGTTAATTTCTGCTACAATCATTGGAATAATAGTATATGTTTGTCCTTCGATCCCTTCCATTAAAGCTTTGGTTACCATGTCCAACCTGGTGTGAATCATGTCCCCTTGTCTTGGAAACACTATCATACCCAAAAACAGACGATGAATACGAAAACCCTACGATGAGTCCAACCTAGGGATGTGATAGAGAATTCGTCATGAAAAATGCGATAAGATTTGTTGTGTCCATATCATTCGTAGAGGAAGTCAAAGGGTGCATAGGACTTCTTCAAGCATGCCAAGTCATCATTCTTTCTCAGACCCATCATTTTCAGAAACCCCCTGGGAGTGCGATTTTGTGGAACCAACAAACCGGGACTATCCCAAGGTAATCTAGTGAATCCTCATATTTCCTCCAAGAGAGGAGTCATTTCTATATTGCCAAAACAGAATACAACCCTTTATCCGTCCCAAAACATGGTAGCAGCCTCGATCAGTATGTTATTTGGCTAGATGTCTAATAAGGAGGGTAAGTTACCGAGAACCCTTTTCACGTGATTTTTGTCACTTGGCGAAAGGTTTTCCCACCAATCCAGCAATAACGGTGGTATATTTAGAACCATGCCGAACCTGGGGACTTCGTACCTCATTTTCTGCAAAATAAACAAGGTTAGACCATTTCCCCTCCGAATTCGACTACTTACACATTTACGATTAGCATATCGGCATTTTTTTTTCTCCAAATAATGCACATATCGTGATTGTTCCCGTTGGGATTATGGAAATCCTGGTGGGATTTGGAAAAGGCTTTCTTAGAAGGTTATTATGGGGACAACATATTAGCCTATACTAGTTTTGATCATGATGCATGTACAGTTATTGTCAGAGTAATATTTCTATAGAAGTCTAGACTGGTACCCCCAAATGGACAACTTGAGAGGGAAAAGCACGGAACCATCGACTGCACCGCTGATCGACTAGTTTTACCGTAAATTAGTCTTTCCAAATTCAAAAAAGGTAATATAGGAAAAGCGTGGACACTCATCAAGTGCCGCTATGGTATTAATTACTCACGAGTGGAATATGATGTTGAGCATGTATTTATGCAAAAGGAAAATAACACGTTGTCAAGTATTTGCACGATGAAAAAGGTAAAATGCGGTATTGAATAATTTTAAAGGCAGGAAAGAAAGAAAACAAAGAGAGGAGTTAGTTTCCATAATGAAAAAGCGATAAAAACAGGAAAGAGGGAATTCAGTAAGTATAATGTTGCAGTCAAACTAAACGAAGGACGGCAAATAAGTTCATATAAAGGGAAAATAGGAAAGAGATGTACAAGTATTAGCAGGATAATAAAGACACGCTTATTGAAAAAGACTAATTCACAAAACAAGTTTGTTACGATAAGAGCCTAAGGATATCCCCAGCAGAGTCGCCATGCTGTTGCGCCCCCCTTTTTCTCGTGAAATTGGGTTTCGACATTTGACAACTCCTTTCGAGAGAAGGGAAAAGGAATTGGTTGTTTGAGAGCTGCCACCTAACGGATTAAGGTGCGTTAGGGAACCTATAGCAAATAACTCAGATTATACCAATTTGCATCACCAGAGATCGGGTAAGGGCTCAAATTACCTTGAGGGGAAGGTATTAGTCACCCCTCCAAGTCCACAATGGTGGGTCCCGTCCGAACTTAACTTAGGTGAATTAGTCTAAGAAAGAAAAGAAACTATTTAATAGGGATGGTGGTCCTAAATTTTTTAGCCTATAGGATCACCCCGTGCAACATGAATAATACTTCGTACCTCTCCCAAGACGGGGGTGTTACTCGTATTATTCAGCGGACACAGACTATCATCTCCTGCTACCCGATTAATATCTTTAAGTTTTTACCTAAAGAGCTCTAATCAATTATAACTCGTGCCCTATGCATGCACTACCCGTCCCTTACCCATGGTCCTAGAGGCATTGGGACCTCTATTTTAGGATGGTTCTAGACTCGACCTAAGTTGCTCAAAATAGTAAATACTAAGTGACATACAAAACAGTTAGGACTTTCAAATAGAGACAAATATTGGCTCAAATAAGCCTACACATATAAACAGTAAATGCACGCAACTGGGGTATGTCAGGTACTGTTGTGATACTTGTGTTGGCCTGGGGGCATTCTTTGTTGTTGATATTGTATACCGGAACACTTACCGTGTGAGTTCATTCGTGTGGAAATTTATGAGATGAAAATGTACGCGTTGCCCCTTTGTTTTCCTTATGTCTATTGGTTGTTGAAATCATGTTAGGACACCTGCACAAGCATACACGTAGTTAAGTACTACTAATGGATTCAGGACTCCTTGTTGTTTTCAAGTATAGATACTCTTGTTGTGCTTACCGTATGGGTGGGAATGACCCAATTGGCACGTGAGTCGTCCGTGCAGTTAGTACTCGAATGAGGGTGCAAGATGCCAAGTGTTAGGGTTCGGATATTGAGACCCGTAAATGATTATTTGTCCGAGGTTCGAAACCTCGTGGAGATGACTATGAATTTGATGTAGAAGTGGTTGAAGTTGTTGAGTCATTACATGCTCGTGTTGTATATTTACATGCCGGAGTTGTCTGTATTATATTCAGTCATTGTGTTACTTCATGGTTTCCGTTGATATTTATTGTTTTCCTTCTTTATCGAATTCACTGTCTTGTTAGCTATATTGCGTAGCCTTTATGTGTATATCATTATTTCCTTGATTCCTATATTGATACTTGTTCAGTTTTTATTAAACCAGTGGTGTCTTGACTAGTCCTCATCACTACTTCACCGAGGTTAGTCTTGATACTTACTGGGCACCGCTGTGGTGTGCTCATACTACTCTTCTGCACATTTTTGTGCAGATTCCAGGTTTTCGCATAGACGGTCGATTGATTGATAGTAGCGCAGTTGCTGTTGTGGAGACTCAAGGTAAAACTGCTTCATTATTTGCGATTTCGGAGTCACCATCTTATATTTTTTGTTTGCACTGTTGCACTTATTTCTGAACAATGGTACTTTTAGGAGATTTAGTGTAAATTCTTAAAAGTGTATGACTTGTACTTCCGGGTTTTGGGAATATAAAATGTGTAAAGAATTATTTATTTCAGAAAAGTATTAGATTCTATTTATTATTGTCGTTATTCCTGAATATTAGGCTTACCTAGTCCTTAAGACTAGGTGCCATCACGATATCCAACGGAGGGAAATTTGGGTCGTGACAAGCATTCAGACATGGTAGGGAAAACATAAGTTTGATAGCTACCATAGAGTCAAGTAATCACTGAAGGAATACGGAATCAGGTGAACCAAATACATGCTAAGAGACATATTATCAGGGATACTAGATTATAAGTGACAGAAAGGCCTTAGCACTTATTCGAACACATTATATATGCAAGACAAACATTGCAAAGATTCAGAGTAAGATGAGCAAGTGAACTTGTGTCAAAAAGCACTCGTAAGTATTCTAGTATTGACATAGTAGACTAACAAATTTGCATACAAGAGCAGTCTAGAATGCATTAAGCTAAACAAACTTAAGAGGGTTCATATTATTCAAGTTAAGCATGAGCCATATCGGAACTAGCAACATTAGGTGAAATTAAAATACTAAAGAGACTCAGAACAAATGCAGAGTTGACAAAATCACGGATAAAAATAACCCTGAAACAAACTGGGCCATGAACTTCAGATAAGAGAACATATAAAAATCACAGATACATAAGAACGAAATGGCAAAGGTATAGTAACTCACTAGTTAAGCGAGAAAAGAAAGAATAACACCACAATAATCGAGAACCTAGAACATTTGGCCTTGGCTTTCAGCCGGCCAAGAACCAGAGATAGAACGAGATAGAAAAGAAAATACAGAGCCAAATCTTAAGTTTTTAGTGAGATTACAGTGACTCCCGGTGTCTTCCAAAGGGGAAAGGGGGATGGGTTTATATAGCAGTAAAATCGAATGCACAAACAAGGAAAATAGTTGAATAAACACAGGTAAGGAAAGAAATCAAGTAAACACAGGCGAAGAAAAAGAGAAAATCTTGCATGCAGGTCAGTAAAATAAGCAGAAAATGAAAAGTACCAAACTCCAAACCCTAGTTAGGGTTTTAAACTAGAAATCGGACAACTGGTATGAAGGATCCAACTCAATCTCATGTATATGGACGAAATATTACATAAATCTTCAAGATTTAGTCGATTCGTGTCAGATATAAAGGTGGTATTTTCCAAAATTAGGCAAATACCTAAGTATTATCAGAATCGAAGAGCCAGTACCAAGAGAATGCAAATATGGTAAGCAAATAATGGTGAAATGATGTTATCAACGAGATTTGGAGAGGGGATTTGGGGGTGTGACGGCTAGGGTTCATGAGAGAGGGAGAAGGGGTTGAGAGGATTCAGAGACGGCAAATGAGAGGGAATAGGGAATTAGGGTTTGGGGTGTTAAGTTAAAAGGGGTAGGTTAAATGTAAGATCAACGGCCAAGATTTTAAAATGGAACTGGGGCGGGTTGTGTGAAATGGGTACCGACCGGGTTGGGATTAGGTTTGTACTGGGGTTATTTGGGCTAGGCATTAGGGAATTGGGTTGGTTTGGTAGCTTAGGTCTGAAATAATTAGGAAAAAGGGGCTATTATTTAAATATTCAATTAAATTAGTAAATAATTCATAAAAATGATAAATAAATAATAAAAATATTATTTATGCATAAAATGGTTAATAATTGTTATTTAACACTATAAAAATATGAAAAGTTATTTATATGCATAAATAAAGTAATTATAAGTATATACGGGCTATTATTACAAAATGTGCAATTTTAATCTTTAAAATGCAAATGTAACTATAACAAATGCACCAAAATATTTAAAACCTAGTATGGATGTAAATGATGAAGTCAAATGATAAAAATCATCGTAAAATAATTTGTGATGCAATTAATGATTATTTATCTAATTAAATATGGGAATAAATTGATTTAACAATCTTTAAAATTATAGAATATTCGGAAAAAAGCTTCTATGTGTTTACAAATCAGATGATGATGCATACGTGCTATTTTGAAAGTATATATGTATATTTAAAAAATATGATGGAAAAATTGAGTATCAACACATTCAGTTGGTGGGAGACATACGAGAGGTGTAGGCCAGTCGGCGCAGTACCCCTTACCTAGCAGCAGTTCTCTATTATCTTTCTGGAGAAGGTCGTGCATCAATCCCGCAGGGAGGAGCTACACAAACAGTTTGAGCAGCTTCGTCAGGGTGATATGTATGTGACGCAGTATGAGATGCGATTCTCAGAGTTGGTCGATTATGTTATCTAGTTGTTTCCACACACAGGGAGAGGATCGGGAGGTTTATAGATGGCGCCACTTTTCAGCTGCGATTACTTATGACCAGAGAGAGAGTGTCTGGTGCTAGTTTTGAGGAGGTTGTCGACATTGCTCGTTAGATTGAGATGGTTCGAAATCAGGAGAGGGTTGATAGGGAGGCCAAGAGGCCTCGTGGATAGGGTGGATTAAGCGGTGCTCCTTCTGGGGGTCAGTTCCAACACAGCAGAGGTCGTCTCTTCAGACATGTCCAGACAGCTCGCCTAGTTCAACGTGGTGCATCATCTGCCCATGGTTCTCATAGTTATGAGTAGGGTCGTTCATCTCTCGGAGCCCTTCCAGTGCAGAGTTTTTACTATGATCCATCGGGTCAGGGTTCGTCTATGCCAGGTCCTTTTTCCAGTTATCCCGGTGCTCAGGGATCCCTTCAGTCCCCAACACCAGCAACGGGGAGTTTCTATGAGTGTGGGGAGTTTGGTCACAAGAGGAGGGAGTGTCCCCGTATAATTGGAGGTCCCGCTCCGTAGAGGAGCTAGTCTATGTCATCAACACCATTTCCTCCACCACCCGCCCAACCAACTACGGGTGGAGCTCAGTCAACTAGGGGTCGCCCGAGAGGGGGAGGCAGATCAGGGGGTGACCAGGCCCATTTCTATGCCCTCCCTGCCAGACCAGATGTCATTGATTCAAATGTTGTGATTATAGGTATTGTCTCAGTTTGCCACATAGATGCTTCTGTATTATTTGACTCTGGTTCCACTTATTCATATGTTTTCTCGTATTTTGCTCATTTTATGGATATGCCCCGTGAGTCTTTAGTTTCTTCTGTTCATGTATCTACTTCTGTGGTGGTACTATTATTGTGGACTGTGTATATCGGTCATGTGTGGTGCCTATTGGGGGTCTGGAGACCAGAGTGGATCTTTTGATGCTCAGTATGGTTGATTTTGATGTGATATTGGTTATGGATTGGTTGTCTCCATGTCATGTTGTTCTAGATTGTCACGCTAAGACTGTGACGTTGGCAATGCCGGGGTCGCCGAGGGTTGAGTGGAGCGGTTCTATAGACCATGTACCTAGTAGAGTGATTTCATACTTGAAGGCTCAGCAGATGGTTAAGAGGCTGTCTATCCTATTTGGCTTTTGTGAGAGATGTTAGTGCGGAGACTCTTGCCATTGATTTTGTGCCGGTAGTGCGTGATTTTTCGGATGTGTTTCCTGCAGATCTGTTGGGCATGCCGCTTGACAGGGATATTGATTTCGGTATTGATTTGGCGCCGGGCACTCAGCCCATTTCTACTCCACCGTATCATATGGCACATGTGGAGTTGAAAGAACAACTTCAGGAACTCCTTGATAAGGGGTTTATTCAGCCTAGTGTGTCACTTTGGGGTGCACCGGTTCTATTTGTGAAGAAGAAGGATAGTTCTATGAGGATGTGCATTGATTACAGGCAGTTGAACAAGGTCACAGTCAAGAACAAGTATCCTTTGTCACGTATTGATGATCTATTCGACCAGCTTTAGGAAGCACGGGTTTTCTCCAAGATTGATTTGAGGTCAGGGTATCACCAGCTGAAGATTCGGGATTCGAATATTCTTCAGATAGATTTTAGGACCCAATATGGCCATTATGAATTCCTTGTTATGTCTTTTGGGCTGACCAATGCCCTAGCAGTATTCATGTATTTGATGAACAATGTATTTCAGACTTATTTGGACCCATTCGTTATTGTATTCATTGATGACATCCTGATATACTCTCGTAGCCAGGAGGAGCATACCCAGTATCTGAGGATTGTGTTACAGAAATTGAGGGAAGAGAAGCTTTATGCAAAGTTATCCAAGTATGAGTTTTGGCTCGGGTCAGTGGCATTCTTGGGGCACGTGGTGTCCAGTGAGGGTATTCAGGTGGATCCGAAGAAGATAAAGGCGGTGCAGAGTTGGCCCAGACCGTCCTCAGCCACAGAGATTAGGAGCTTTCTTAGTTTAGCGGGCTATTGCCGATGTTTTGTGGAGAGTTTCTCATCTATTGCATCGCCCTTGATCAAATTGACCTAAAAGGGTGCTCCATTCAGGTGGTCGGATGAGTGCGAGGAATGGTTTCAGAAGCTCAAGACTGCTTTGACCACAGCTCCAGTTCTAGTTCTGTCATCAGCTACTAGATCTTAAACGGTGTATTGTGATGCCTCACGGATAGGTATTGGATGTGTTCTGATGCAGGAGGGTAGAGTGATTGTTTATGCTTCGTGCAGAAGAAATTCCACCCAGCTCCAATTTAATCTTCGCGTTCGCGAGACTATATTCGCGAACACGAGGAAGGAAACACCAGATATCAGCTAAAGCACAAAAACCAGATTTTCTAAGTCCAAAACCACTTGTAGCTTGTCTGAAACTCACCCGAGCCCTCGAGGCTCCAAACCAATTATGCACACAAGTCCCAAAACCTCATATGAACTCGCTCGCGTGATCAAAATACAAAAATAGTGCCTAGAATTACGAATTGGACACCAAATCAAATAAGAATTTCAAGAAAACTTTAAAACTTCTATTTTCACAATCGAACGTCCAAATCACGTCAAATCAACTCCGTTTCTCACCAAATTCGACAGACAAGTCATAGATATCATAGTGGACCTGTACCGTGCTTCGGAACCAAAATATGGACCCTATATCAACAAAACCAAACATCAGTCGATTCTTAAAAATCATTAAACTTCAAACTTTAAATTTTTAACAAAAATTAATAACTCGAGCGAGGGACCTCCGAATTCGGTTCTGGGCATACGCTCAGGTCCCAAATTACGATACGGACCCACCGGACTGTCAAAATATGAATCCGGGTCCGTTTGCACAAAATGTTGACCGAAGTCAACTCAAATAAAATTTTAAGGCAAAATTCTTATTCTTATCATTTTTAACATATAAGCCTTCCGGAAGAACACCCGGACTGCGAACACAAATCGAGGAAGACTAAAATAAGGTATTTGAGGCCTCGAGACACAGAATAAGGTTCTAAAACATAAGATGACATGTGGGGTCATCACAGATGGTCATTCAACTTTGTGTTACGCAAAGTCATTTTTCTTTTCTTTTTTTTTGTTACGTAAAAATCATTCAACTTTGTATTGATTACTCAAAAGTGACTTTTCTTTCATTTGTTACACAAAAATTATTTTACTTTGCTATATTTATCATAAAAGTTACATTGGCCAAATTTTATAATACTTCTACTTGAAAAGTCTATTATACCCTTGATATTATAAATCCTCTCATATATGTAACACCTTCTATATACTATATACTATATACTATATAATATATTTTACCTAGATATTTTACTTATAATTAAAATAACTTTATATTATTTTTATAATATATATCACTCAATTTGTTTAATTATATTCAAACATGAATATATTTTAAAATTAACAACAATAAAAAAATATTTATTTTTAATATCTATTTTAAATTAAAAAAATAGATTTGTTTAACAAATGATAGTTTTTCTTATAGTTAATAAGAATTTTAGAAAAAGTTTCAAAGTATATTTGTGTTTAATTAAGTTTTTTAAAGCTTTGTCTATTAGTATTGTTTATTTAAAAGTATTAATCCGATGTTTCATTATGCTAAATGTAAGTATTTTATTTATTGAATTAATGAGTATGGCTTGGCTGATAAGTAAGTGAGCTTTGATTTTATAATTATTATTAAAAATATCTCATTAAGCATGGTTAAGAACGTGAACTTGAGATTTGTTCACAGAAATTTTACTGTCAAATTTAATATCTTGAAAATGAATGTTAAGAAAAAATTAAATGTACGAATATATTATAAAATAATAAATAAAATAATATTAACTTATTTTAATTATAAGTAAAATACTTGGGTAAAAGTATATTATATAGCATATAATATAGAAGGTGTTGCATAAGTGAGATGATTTATAATGTCAAGGGCATAATAGACTTTTTAGGTGAAAGGTTTGTAAAATCTGGTTAAAATGACTATTGTGATAACTAGAGCATAGTAAAATTATTTTTGTGTAACAAAATAAAGAAAAGTGACTTTTGGGTAATGAACATTGTAGACATGTAAATTTTGACCCTCCCCGTAATTTTACCCATATTAGCGTTTTAATATTTAGTTTAGGTCTAATATCGCTATTTTAACTAATTTTTACTTTATTTTATCACAAAAAACTAAAATTATAAAAAAATAGTTTCATTTTGTATTCATACTATTTTACTATGATTTTTATTTTTATATAATCTTTGAAAAATACCAAAAAAGAAAAATATAGTTTCAACTTTAATTCTTAGTTTTATTTTTTAATATAATAATTTATTAAAGTCAATTAAGAATAATTTTTACATATTTATAAATACATTATATCATTGTAGTTTTCTTAGCCTAAATTTAAAACCTAACAAGACATGAACCAAGCCCACAATTCCTAAGCCCATACTCCTTAGCCTAGAAGACCCCTAATATAAAAAAGACTTAAGAGCCTTCTACTACACACACAATCTAGGAGGACCTCCTCCCCTTGACAACAGAAAAACGGCTCCCTTACACCCCATCACCTTTCCTTCTTCTTCTTCTTCATTCTCTCCCCTTAAAAAATCCAGCTTTCTTCTCCACAATCAACCTTCAGCCACCACCCAGCGACCGTCTACTACCAAAACACAGACATACGCCGCTCTTTTCCTCCACCCTTTGCCGCTACCAACCACTCAAAAGAAAAGGACCTAGCAGCCTTCTAAAAAGAAAGAGACAAACCTGGTCCTAAAAACCAAAACAAAAATAAGGATAGAGGCTTTGACCTATTTTTGCATTCAAACAGTTCATAAAAGTTGTCGTTTGTTCATGTCGATTCAAGGAAGATTTCTTTGTTGTTTCATTGAATTTCGAGTTCAGTTTTAATCCGAAATTGAAGTCGAGTATGTTGTCACTATGCTGATGAGTTCCGTTTTCCCTCCTCCGGCCTTTATTTGGCTCTTCCGAGTTTATTTTCACAATTATTGAGGTATTTATTTCAATTCAAAAAATGTAATTACTGTTTAGGACTTCATATGCTATAAGATTTGTTAAAATTGCTCATTTGCATGATATAAGATGCTTTGTTGATGACTATAAAACTTGATGTTAATATTAGATATGATCGGTCTGATCAATATATAAGTTCTGGTTCATGCGACTAGTATGAATAATTCATTTGTTGAATTTTTGTTATTTGGAAATTGATTTTATGTAAGGAATTTGGATTAACTCTGAGAATGCATTGATATCGAGCCTTAGAATTTGACTGGTGTTTGGTCCATTTCAAGAGCTTCACTGGCACAACAAAGGTCGTTGATTGTAATAGTTTGTGGCTGAGGCATTTCCTTAAGAGTTCGTTATGTTGCTACAGTGATTTTGGGTCATTTGTCTTGTATAAATTATTTTTGGTCCTTTCAGCAAAACTTAGGATTGTTACAACCATTTCAAAGTTAGAATTCTTTTTGCTTTGAAGTATTAATTGATGGTTATATAGTTATTTCAAATATCACTCCAATTTTATCATGTTGATAATTAAGACACAATGAACGCAATTACTTATTTTATACTCTTTACAACTCATGTCAATCCATTTTAGTATTTTTAGTATTCTTAGTTTTATTTATAGTTGCTTTTGGATGATGAAATGAGTTAATGATAATAGTTTCTTAATTTGGATTATTATCATGTTGAAAAGTGAATTTTTCTAAAAGTAGATAAATATGATAGTACTAAAGGAATTGGGGCTCTGGGAGATCTTTGAACTTCTTTTTTTTATTATTATTATATAGAAGCTTTTATTTACCATTCTTAATTTACTTGTCATGTTGGTTTGGATGTTTATTGAGCACATTTGGTTGATTGAACGAATGTCTAATACACATCTAGGCCGTGGAAACTGGATAGAACTAACTGGAATCACGCCTAAGCTTTTCAGTGGATTTCTTTAGTTAAAACCTCCGCCACTAATTCTGTTTCTTAAGAAATTAATTAACCTTTTTGGATACTTGTGAAATGCTTTAGACACGCTTTTAATCAATTATCGTGATTATGTACACATACATGTGACATAGTTACGATACCAAAAACAAGTTGAGGTATGTGGACACACAACTTCGAACAAGCAATCTTAACAATAATAAAATCACATGTAGCGATCGCGGGTGCATTTCACATGACGCGGTTGCGATGTGTCCAAAAATAACAAGTGTACGATATCATGACTTGTTCCAAAATAATCACATAAATATTAAAAGTAGTTTATATACACATCCCGTAAGCTAAAATACCTCTTTTAGGTAAATATTCCAAAACTTAGAGAATAATTGAATATCACCTCAAATAGGCATTTTTAATCGTCATGACCATAGTCATGACTATATAATCTACACTCGGGTGTGGAAACTCATGTCCCCGACCATAAATTCGAACAATATTAAAATCACATGTTGCAATCGCGGGTGCATTTCATGTGACGCGGTTGCGATGCGTCCAAAACAACAAGTGCACGCCATCGTGACTTGTTCCAAGATAAGTCCATAAATACTAAAAGCGGTTAAAGTTTAAAAAGGTTAAATGCACAATATGCTAAAATATGTAAATAATCAGTTTAATTAAGCCAAGTATCAATAGTTAAGCGACTGTGCTAGAACCACGGAATCCGGGAGTGCCTAACACCTTCTCCCGGATTAACAGAATTCCTTACTCGGATTTCTGGTCGCAGACAATTAATACAGAGTCTAAATTTCCTCGGTTTGAGATTTTAAAATAACACGGTGTTCCGGAGCATCGTCAAAAATCCGGGTGGCGACTCTGAAAACTAAAATAAATCTCAAATCCGAATAATGTCACTTAAAGTGGAAAAATTTCCTTATTACCCCTTCATTAATCTGGGGGTGGTGAAAAAGGAAGTGTGACAAACACGAAATTGAATGATATTACATAACAAACGAAAGAAAAGTGACTTTAGGGTAATAAACATAAAGTAGAATAACCACCCATGAAAATTACTCTAGCTAAATTATAATTCTCTTAAAGCTAAGTGTAAAATACTTCAGTATTTAATTAAATTCTTTGTCACCTCAATAGTTAAGGATTTGCATTCACCTTTAAAAAGAATTAAGTCACTTTTGCTTTTTTGGAAACACTATTATTTGTCGTAGTTTGCAGATCCTGAGACATGAGGTATATCTGCAGTTGTTTGCAGATCCCAAGAGTCTCCTCTTAGTTCGTAGAGACTGTTTTATATTTTCTCAAAATAGTTATATTATTTCTTCCAGCCCATTATTTGTAGTATTCTTTAGTAGTTCGTGAATTGTGACACCAGACCCTGGGGTAGTCTTAGATTTATTTATATAATTAGTTCGTGGCTCGATTTATTTATTCGTTTATTATTTTATATTTGGAGTTATTCTTTGGAAACCATTAGATCAAGTTTACTCAAATTTATTTTATTATGTTTAAATGGATAATCAAAGGAAAATAGCTAATCGAACTCTAACATTGACTTGCCTAGACAATGTGGTGTTAGGCGTCATCACGATCCCTAAGGTTGGGAATTTGGGTCGTGACAACTCGACTGGTAGCTGTTGTTGTAGGAAAACTCCGCTAACGGCAAGAACTGATCCCACGATCCTCCGAAATCTATAACACAAGCGCGGAGCATATCCTCCAAGATCTGAATGTACGCTCGGACTGCCCGTCCGTCTGAGGATGGAATGTTGTGCTCAACTAGACTCGCCTACCCAACTCACGCTGAACTGCCCTCCAAAAGTGCGAGGTAAACTGCATACCTCGATCAGAAATGATAGACACAGGCATACCATGAAGGCGAACAATCTCCCGAATATATATCTCTTCCAACCGCTGCGAGGATTAAGTACTTGCCACCGGAATGAAATGTGTTGATTTACGCAGCCTATCCACAATAACCCAAACATCATCGAAATTCCTCTGAGTCCGTGGTAGTCCAACAACGAAGTCCATAGTGATACGCTCCCACTTCCACTCAGGAATCTCTATCTGCTGAAGCAAACCACCGGGTATCTAGCGCTCATACTTCACCTATTGACAATTCAAGCATCGAGCCACATAAGCAACAATATCCTTCTTCATCCTTCGCCACCAATAATGTTGCCGCAGGTCCTGGTACATCTTGGCAGCACTCGGGTGAATAGAATACTTAGAACTGTGAGCCTCCTCAAGGATCAACTCACGAAGCCCATCAACATTAGGCACACACACTCGACCCTGCATCCTCAAAATATTGTCATCTCCAACAGTAACTTTCTTGGCACAACCGTGCCAAACCGTGTCCCTAAGGACCATCAAGTGCGGGTCATCATCCTATCGATCTCTAATACGCTCGAATAAGGAAGACCGAGCGACTGTACAAGCTACAACACGACTGGGCTTTGAAATGTCTAACCTCACAAAATGATTAGCCAAAGTTTGAATGTTTGAAGCTAGCGGCCTCTCGCCGACTGGATTGAACGCAAGGCTGCCCATACTCACCACCTTCCTACTCAATGCATCGGCCACCACATTGGCCTTCCCCGGATAGTACAATATAGTGACGTCATAGTCTTTCAATAGTTCTAACCATCTCCTCTGTATCAGATTGAGATTCTTTTGCTTGAACAAGTATTGAAGGTTGCGATGATCCGTGAAAACCTCACACGGCACACCATAAAGATAGTGCCTCCAAATCTTCAATACGTGAACAATGGCTGCCAACTCTAAGTCATGGACAATATAATTCTTCTCATGAACCTTCAACTACCGAGACGCATATGCAATCACCCTGCCTTCCTGCATCAATACCGCTCCGAGCCTAACACGGGAGGCATCACAATATACCGTGAAAGATCATGAACCTGATGGCAACACCAACACCGATGTTGAAGTCAATGATGTCTTGAGCTTCTGAAAGCTCGCCTCACACTCGTCCGACCATTTGAATAGGGAATCCTTTTGAGTCAATTTAGTCATTAGGGCTGCTATATATGAAAACCCCTCCACAAACGACAGTAGTAACCCGCCAAACCCAAGAAGATCCTGCTTTTCGTGGCTGAAATGGGTCTTGGCCAATTCTAGACCGCCTCTACCTTCTTAGGATCTACCTGAATACCTTCTGTCGATACGATGTGACCCAAGAAAACTATTGAATCCAACCAAAACTCGCACTTTGAAAATTTAGCATACAACTGACTGTCCCTCAAAGTCTGAAGTGCTATCCGAAGGTGCTTCTCATGCTCCTCCCGACTGCGGGAGTATATTAGAATGTCATCAATAAACACAATTACGAAGGAATCCATATAAGACTTGAACACACGATTCATCAAGTCCATAAATGTTGTTGGGGCATTGGTCAAACCAAAAGACATCACCATAAATTCATAGTGCCCATATCTCGTCTGAAAAGTTGTCTTAGGGACATCGGATGCCCTAATCTTCAACTGATGGTAACCCGATCTCAAATCAATCTTCGAAAACACCCTGGCACCCTGAAGCTGATCAACCAAATCATCAATTATCGGATATGGATACTTGTTCTTGATAGTGACTTTGTTCAACTGCCGGTAATCTATACACATTCTCATCAATCCATCCTTCTTCACGAAGAAAATCGGTGCACCCCAAAGCGAGACACTAGGCCTAATGAAGCCCTTTATCAAGAAAGTCTTGCAATTGTTCTTTGAATTCTTTCAATTTTGGTGGGCCCATCCGGTATGGAGGAATAGAAATGGGTTGAGTGCCCGGAGCCACATCAATGCAAAAATCGATATCCATGTCGAGTGGCATCCCCGGCAGGTCTGCAGGAAACACCTCGGGAAACTCACGAACAACAGGCACCGAATCTATAGAAGAAACATCAGAATTAGAATCACGAACATGAGCCAAATAGGCCAAACACCCCTTCTCAACCATACACCGAGCCTTCATACAAGAAATAACCCTGCTGGAGGAATGACAAGGAGTCCTTTTCCACTCTAATCAAGGCAATCCTGGAAAGACTAATGACATTGTCTTGGCGTGACAGTCCAAGATGGCGTAATAAGGAGACAACCAATCCATGCCCAATATGACATCAAAATCAACCATATCAAGAAGCAAAAGGTCCACACTGGTTTCAAGACCCTTAATAACGACCACACACGCGCGATACACACGATCTACAACAATAGCATCCCCCATGGACATAGACACATAAACATAGACACTTAAGGAATCGCGGGGCACAACCAAATACGAAGCAAAATAAGATGACACATAAGAGTAACTAGACCCCGAATCAAACTGAACTGAAGCATCTCTATTGCAAACTGAAATGGTACCTGTGATAACTGTATCGGAGTACTCCGCCTCAGGTCTGGCCGAAAATGCATACAATCGGGGCTGGGCCCCACCACCATGAACCATGTCTCAAGGACGACCTCTGACAAGAGGACCTCCACCTCTAGCGGGCTGGCCTCCACCTCTAACAATCTGGCCCCTAACTCTGGCTACTTGACCCCTACCCCTGGCTGGTTGGGCAGGTGGTGCGACAACTGGTGCCGGAACTATAGCACGAGAACCCTGATACTGAGAACTACCCCACGCGCGAGGGTAATATCTAGCGATATGCCTCGGGTCACCACAAGTATAACAAGACTTCGGCTGCTGAGACTGCTGGCCGGTAAACTGACCTTGTCGACATGTATAACCACCCTCAAAACTCTGAAGAGGAGTTGCATTGATAGGAGATGGCTGATCAGAATAAGGCAAGTAAGATCCACGACCACCTCGGGCATCATGGGATGTTTGAAGTGCTGAATGGAATGGCTTGGAAGAATGGCCTCGACTGAAAGTAACCTCGCCTCCAGATGAGGCACCGCTGAATCCATCGGAATGGCGAGGTCTCTTGTCTGACCCCTGACCTCCCAATCCAAGAACTACCTCATCTCGCTCCCTGTCTCCTTAGCCATCTGCAATCTGATAGGCTGAGCAAGACACTCAATAAATCTCCTAAAACCTCTCCCTCTCTGTGAGTATCAAAAGAGTATCATGACGGGCCAAATCCACGAAATAGTCTCATACTGCGTAACAGTCATGTTGCCCTGCTGGAGACGCTCAAACTGACGACGGAGCTCCTTTATAGTAGTAATAGGTAGAAACTTCTCCAAGAAGAGGTGTGAAAATTGATCCCAAGTAAGAGTAGGTGATCCCGCTGTTCTAGTCAATAGATAATCCCTCCACAATTTCTTGGTAGAACCGGTCATCTGGAAAGCAGCAAAGTCGACCTCATTGGTCTCCAAGATACCCATGTTTCGAAGAACATCATGACATCCATCAAGGTATTCCTGGGGGTCCTTTTAAGTGGCACCACTGAAATGAACAAGGAAAAGCTTGATAAACATGTCCAATCTCCACAAAGCATCAGAGGACATAGTTATCCCTTTAACGAGTGGTGTTGCAGCAACTGGTTGAACTACACCAACTGGATGGGCTGCTGGGGTCTGAAGCTGAGGAGTAATCTGCTCTGGATTGTGGGTAGCAAGAGTCTGGACTCCTTCTCCAGCCTGAGATACGGCTGCTACCCCGGTAAGTGCACCAGTCTGAGCTACACTCTCCATAAGGCCTACTAGTCGGACCAAGGCATCCTGAAGCACCAGGGTAGCAATAAACCCTTCTGGGACCTGAGCTGGTCCCGCCGGAATGCTTTGAGCCAGAGCCCCCTTATCAAGCTCTATCTGGGGCTCCGTAACTGGAGCTGATGCCTGAGTACTGGGCTGAATACTGCCCCTGCCTCAGCTTCTGCCCCTGGTGGGAGCTGCTGCTGATGGAGGATTCGGTTTCTAGTCAGCGAAAGAAGAGGTACGTGTTCTCGCCATCTGCGAGGAAATAAGGATATAATAGTTTAATCAGTATTGGTATAAGAAGAATCGCACGACAGAGTTGAATAAAAGTGAACTTGTTCCTAACTTTATAGCCTTTGGGAGATAAGTACAGACATCTCCGTACCGATCCCTCGGACTCTATTTAGCTTGTCCGTGAATTGTGAGACCTAGGCAACCTAGTGCTCTAATACCAACTTGCCACGACCCGATTTCTCACTGTCGGGACCATGATGGCGCCTAACACTATACTTGCTAGGCAAGCCAACACTAGAGGGTTACGACATTTAAACAAGTAATAATATATGAGAAATGTTACTACCATCCAATATACGATACCAATAATAATAAATGGAATAGTAAAACGATACTGCGAAACTAATATTAATGTCTAGCTACCTAGGATTGGAGTCACAATTCATGAACTACTAAGAATTTACTACAAGTATTGGTGGAAGGAAAATGTATAACTGTTTATAAACTATAAACAACAACTGAATAATAATGAAGAGACTTCAGGAATTTGCAGACGTCAGCAGATCTACCTCGTGTTTCCGTGCGGAAGTGTCAGCTCTAACTCGAACTCAGCTCAGAGCTAAACCTAGATCTGCACAAGAAGTGCAGAGTGCAGTATCAGTACAACCGACCCCATGTACTGGTAAGTGTCGAGTCTAACCTCGGCGAAGTAGTGACGAGGCTAGGACAGGACACCACATAAAAACCTGGACATGTAAAAGCATGCTAGTAGAAATAACAGCAAATAAAGAAAAGTAAACAACAAATAATGGGAAGGGAGCATACAGTGGAGAATTTAACATAAGGGGAGAGAAAACAATAAGATATAAATAGACATTGATCAACAACAATTCAAGCAATTAAAATAGAAAGGAAACTTGCACGGCATCGCCCTTCGTGCTTTTACTCTTAGCCTCACCAAATAATAATTAGAATGCACGGCATCACCCTTCGTGCTTTTACTCTCATCCTCACCAAATTATAAATAAGAATGCACGGCACCACCTCTCGTGCTTTTACTCTTAGCCTCACCAAATAATAATTAGAATGCACGGCATCACCCTTCGTGCTTTTACTCTCATCCTCACCAAATTATAAATAAGAATGCACGGCACCACCTCTCGTGCTTTTACTCTCTTCCTCACAATTTAAATAAATTATGCACGACATCACCCTTCGTGCTTTACACTCTTCCTCACCATTTAAATAAATTATGCACGGCGTCACCGTTTGTGTTTTACACTCTTCCTCGCCAGTCACAGAATCATTAACAACATATAAAGAGGAATTTCACAAGAAATCAGTATCTCATCATAGTTTCTATCACCATTTACCATTTCAATCTCAACTCAATACTCACAATATTATCCATCTCGGTGGAACAGACAACAAGAATAACAAGAATTAATTTTCACTCGCATGTTATGACTCGACCACAACATGTAGGAACTCGTCACTACACCTATACATCGTATTCAACAACAAAACAAGTAGCAAGTAGTCACTCAATCCATATTTCCTAAAGCTAAGGTTAGACACACTTACCTCGATTTCGCAGGCCACTCACTGCTCAAGGAAAACTTTCCCTTTAGAATTCACCTCCAACTCACTCGTATCTAATCATAATTAGTTCAATATCATTAATTATTGCTAAAAGAATTAACTTTAATGCATAATCATGGTTTTCCTAAGTTTTCCCCAAAAAGTTAAAAACCGACCCCAGGCCTGCTTGGTCCAAACTCGAGATTCGGACAAAAATCCATTTACCCGTTCACTCCCGAGCCCGAATATGCAATTAGTTTTGGAATCCGACCGCAATTGAGATCAAATTCCCCCAAATTTTGAAATACCTAGTTTCTACCCAAAATCCCCATATTCTACCATGAAAACCTTAGATTTCTAGGTTTAATTCTTGTAAATAGAAGTAAAAGATTGAAAAAAACAAGTTAAGGAACAGTTACCTACGTTTCGAGGAAGAAATTTCCTTAGATAAATCTCCCTAGGTCGTCTACTACTTTGAAAATAAGAAGAAAAGGGTTGGAGTTCGAATTAATGTGAACTCACTGCCCGACCCTCGCACCTGCGGTGCTTGGGCCGTATCTGTGCGTCCGCACGTGCGTACAGGAGGTTCGCTGCTGCAGAATGCGACTGGGACCTTGGGGCCACATCTGCGGACGGGTTTCCGCTTCCTCGGCCCCGCTCCTGCGATGAGGAGTCTGCATCTGCGGAGATCGAAGTTAAGGTCTTGGGTCGCATTTGCGGGCTGTCGCTCGCACCTGCGACCAAAGTCTCGCAGGTGCGGGCACACCAGATCTGGTGCACCAGCAGCCTTGGTTGAGTTTTAACTCAACTCGCGCATCGCCCGAATGGTTCTCGAGCCCTCGGGGCTCCCAACCAAACATGCACACAAGTCTAAAAAATCCTACGGACTTGCTCGTGCGATCAAATCGCTAAAATAACACCTAAAACTATGGATTTAGCATCAAACTCATGAATTCCTCAAGAACATTTCAAATTCACTATCTTCTCAATCGGACGTCCGAATCACATCAAATAAACTCCGATTTCCACCAAAATTCACAAACATGACATATATGTCATAATAGACTTGTACCGGACTCCGGGACCAAAATACGGACCCGATATCAACGAGTTCAAACATTAACAAATTTCTTTAATTCCTTTAAATTTCAGTGTAACAATTTTCATCAAAAATTCATTTCTCGTGCTAGGGACCTCGAAATTCGATTCCGAGCATACATCCAACTCCCATATTTTACTACGGACCTCCCGGTAAATTTACTCAAAACCAAAAATTAAATTTTAACTCTCAAAAATTATTATTTCATATATTTTCACATAAAGGCTTTCCGGATTCACGTCTGGACTGCGCATGTAAATCGAGATGAATAAAAATAATATTTTAAGGCTAACAAGCCTAGAATGGATTCTTAAATCATAAGATGACCCTTTGGTCCATCACACTACCACAAAACACAAATATAGGTTTCCTAAAGAAGATTTGGGATATATGTTGGTTTTTCTAACATTAGGGGGATGGAATAAGCAGCTGAAAAAAAATGTCATATGAATCGAATTATCATTAGTATGATCCTCACTTAGAAGATAATTCAAGTTAAATGCCAGAAGCATTTGCTGATCCAAAATTAAATATCATATTTCAGCTGCAAATGCTCCTATTAAAATTAAAGTCCCTGAAGGATTGAGTTTACTGCACGCATGAAGCGTAATAGACCGATCGGTTCCAAAGTTAAAAATACTTGAAAATATAGGATAAAATGATCATAATAAGGAGGAAATAAGCTCTAGAAGAGCCCACGACATAACATTTCATGAAACTCCAGAAGAAGTTCAGGTACCTAAAAATAAAGAAAGTAATGAGATCTCAACAAGTTATGTCGCTTGCGAACCGATATGCAATGATCGCCGACGATATATTTGATATAATATAGTGCAGAATATTGTAAACGATTGTGAGGATCGGACTTGTAGTCCAGACACCTGAAGATGTCATGCCATATAAATGTAAGTCATAACCTATATTACTCATTTGATTAATTCTATATGAAGATCTCTGAAGGATTTAAAATGCCTGAAGCATATATTTCAAAGTCTCGAGAGATGTATTCAATCAGATTACAAAGGTCTTTATACAGTTTAAAGGAAGCTGGGCGCATGTGGTATAATCGTCTCAGTAAATATTTGCTGGAAGAAAGTTACAAAAATGTTATTTGTCCATGTATTTTTTTATAATAATAATGTCATCAGAATTTGTTATATTGCTGCTTATGTTGATGACATAAATCTTGTTGGAACTCTAGAAGAGATCCTAAAGGCAATGGAATATTTTAAGAAAGAACTTGTGATGAAAGATCTTGGAAAGACAAAACTTTATCTTGGTCTGCAAATTGAATATTTAGTAGACGGAATCTTAATCCACCAATTTTCCTATACAAAAAGGGTCTTAAAATGATGTTACATGGACAAAGCACACCCATTGAGTACACTAATGATTTTTTTGATCACTTAAAGTGAATAAGGATCCGTCCTTATCTCCAGAAGAGGATGATGAACTCCTTGGTCCTGAAATACCCTATCTCAGTGCAATTGGTACACTTATGTATCTTGCTAATGTTACAAGGCCTGACATAGCATTTTCTGTTAATTTGCTAGCAAGATATAGCTCTTTCATGCACAGAGACTTAGGTATTTAAAACGACGTCTTTATCAGGGGGAGTAAAGTATGCACTGTACTCTTTTTCCCTTGCTCAGGTTTTTTTTCCCACTGGATTTTTCCTGGTAAGGTTTTTAATGAGGCAACTTGTAATGTATATTATTCATGTACTCTTTTTCCTTGACTAGGATTTTTCCTACGGGGTTTTTCTTAGTAAGGTTTCAACGAGGCACATAATAATGAACATCCAAGGGGGAGTGTTATGAAAATATTATTGTGGATGTCCATTTATCACTTTCCTGAAGAATATTATCCATTTAGTACTCCATTGAAGTTTATCTACAAGCAGCTGATTCAGGCAGGTTGCAAGCAACTCAATGAAATGACTTGCAACAGCTTCTTGGTTTGATAAGATTAATTTAAATCAATCGGAAATAGTGGTGGAAATATTTTCTACAAATTTAACTTTTGAGAAGATGATATACAAGATTTTTGAAACAAGGTTTTCATCAGGGGGAGTAAAATACACGATGCACTCTTTTTTCCTTACTAAGATTTTTTTCCACGGGGTTTTCCTTATAAGCTTTTTAATGAGGCAGTAATGCGTATTACTAAATATGTGTACTCTTTTTCCTTCACTAGAATTTTTTTCCCATGGGGTTTTTCCTAGTAAGGTTTTAATGAGGCACATTATCTTTTAATGAACATCCAAAGGGTAGTGTTATAATTATATATTATATTATAGATATTCATTTAATACTCTGTTATAAATAAGCTTCCTGAAAAAGCTTATCCATATGGGACTCCATCGTAAATATTTTTATCTATTTGGTACTCTATTGGAAATAGGCCTCCTGAAGAAGCTTATCATTTCGGTAATCCGTTATGGATAAATACCCCCGATAGAAGATTATATATATTTGGTGCAGTAGCAGCTTACACAGCATCTTGCAGTAGCAGCTTACAAGCAACTTACAAGTAGCTTACACAACATCTTGCAGTTGAAACTTACACAACAACTTCATTTCTTCTATAAATAGAGGAGATTTCATTTCATTATGTACATCAGTTTGAAAGTTGAATAATATATCAATTTTTCTCTCTCTCTCTCTACTTGTCTTCGGTTTATTTTCTTTACAGTCTTTATTTTAATAACATGATTCACATTCTACATTTTTACTGCTTAATGTTAATAGCGAATATAACTTTTGTATTGTCATCTAGATTTTAAGGAAATTCATTTATCCAAAAACACAAATGATAACATATGCTAACTTGTAGAAGGAATGATATTGGAGTCAAGGCTTTTTCCAGGCCTATAGTACACTATAGTCCAATTTACTAAAGTTTGAAGGAGTCCTCAACAACAATAGTTAAAATTAATTCAAAGTGATGCAAAAGATTCTCACCAATGAAACATGACAGGTTTTTAATAAGTTGAACAAGAATTTTGGTCATGCTTTTCAAACAAAATTGTAGCACTTTAGGTCTTGTTTCCGACGATTCAAATGATTTGTTATTTAAACTTGTCTATGCAAAGTTATGATTATTTTACTGAAGTGCTTAAAGCTGAGAAAAGGCCTTTGTATGCCACAAAAAATTAAATTACCGCGACACTGTGCGGTAGCAAGGCTACTTAAAGTGTCACGCCCCAAATTTGGGGAGCGCGACCGGCGCTCAACCGGGTGAACCCGGTCGAGAAATCTTGTTAAATACTTTGTACCCAAACTCAATCATGACAAGAGAAACATATTCGTATTAGTTAGACAATAGGAAAATCGTATATGCAATACAAATCATTTCCATTAGTTAATTCATTTTTAATATCTCAAAATATGCAAATTTTCATAGGCTAAAGTGAAATAAATGGTTCAAACACAACATGACTCGTTTGACCTTCCCAACACCCATGTACAACCCACAATGTTTCTATGGAGCCTCTAATAATTACAAAGAGTATGATAGTAGTACCGGCAACAAGGCTCCGCCTATACCTCAAAACCTAATAGTATAATAAGCAAAAGATGCATAACCCCGGAATGAATTGGGGCTTACCAAGTCTGTTGGGAGGAGGTGTACTGCTATCACTAATCAATGCTACATGTTGTGGAATCACCTGCATCCATTAAAGATACAGCGCTCCCGGCAAAAGGGACATCACTACTGTCGAATAGTACTAGTATATATAACTAAACACCATTTCAATAGAATGAAAAATAATACACGGAAGAAAATCATGAAATCAATGGAAGCCTCAAACAATATCAAAACATAAAGTTAAGAACCACATAAATTTTCATGTTTTTAGGTGGGGATCTCTTTAGTACCGATATACAATTATTCACAATACCACCGTCTTTTACACGGAGTACCATCACGACACGATCGGTTAGGCTGCCTCATTTGAGACATCAACCATAATCACAATTTCCAGCACAATCACCACCATGTGTGCGGCATGGCGTCCGATCACAGCCCGTTCGGCTAGGCCGTCTCACCCGAGACATTACATTTTCTATCAATCATCTCACGTCATTCTTTCTTCACATCTATTCAATTCATCGACACTTATGGCCACAATTATAATATCATTCTTGGCACTTTGCCGAATTTCATAGTTCATGTTCCCTTTTTTTCATTTGCCAACATCATCATCATTATCGACAACAAGACTTTTCGATTCAAGACTTTTAGGTACACATGAGAGCAATTAACAGCCTTAGACGTATAGAGATTTTTCACATAATTTGGCATGATAATCATCTTTCAAGCTTGACTTGAAGTCGTAACATTTATAACACATAGCCCTTACTTTGAATATATCCTCAAAATATAACATAGCATGAATACAAGCATTTGGAACACATATTAAACATATATCTTTCAACACAAGATTACTCGGGATAACCAATTTCATAATGATCAACTCGGGTCTTACATAACTTATATGAACGCCGTGGAATTCAATTCTAGAAAAGGGGTTTAGCCAACATACCTCAATTGAGCTTCCTTAAACTCTATAATGTTCCAGAATTCTTAGCAACTTTAATCTATGTTAGAAATATAGCAAGTTGAACCAAAATTAGGAAAATGATCATGATTCTAGCTTATTTGAGCATTTTATCAAACACTATGTGTGCATTACGGTTTTAAGGTCCTTTTATGAAAGATTCCATCATCCCACAACCCATTATTTACCATTTTTAGCTCACAATCTTCCTACACTCTTTGATAACACATGCATGCAAGATAAACAACTCCCATACCGAAGAATTGTCTTGCCAATTACTCATCTTTGTTAATTTTCAAAATTAAGGGCTAGGGTATAGATTCTTACATATAGGATGAAGATTTAGTGAATTTTTCTTGTCAATCTTCAAAGGTTTGAGCAAGAATTGATGGACAATTGTTTGAAGATCACTCTCCCACTCTAAGGCATTCTCTCACTCTAAAAGTATCAGATTTTAGCTAAAAAATAGACCATGACATCTATTTTAACGAAGTAGGGTCGGGTTGTAATAATTCAAAAAATGAAGCCCCAGGACAGGATCTGCAACCGCATAATGATTCCGCAAAATGGGCCGCAAAAGAGGTCCTCTGGAACTGAGCTGGATTGACTCACTCTGCAGCCATTATGCGGCCCGCATACCTGTCCTATGGTCACATAATACGCCGCAGAACCTCCCTCCGCAAAATTTCAAGGCTTGATATGCGATCAGAGTGTGACCCGCGAAATGGTTATGCAATCGCATAATGTGATGCGAAAATAACATTAAAAATGGTCCAAATGGCTGCCTCACTGTGCGACCATTCTACGGCCCGCAGAGTGATTATGCGACCGCATAATGGGCCACAAAAATGTCCAACTCTGCAAAACATTTTCTTCCAACTTTCCATCGGACTGTTAAACCCAAAAAATTCGTACCTCGACGAACTTTTATCATTAACACTTATGCCTACCCGGTACTATAGAACCCCGATTTTTAGGAAAAATTTTACGGGACCTTACATGAAGGATTTTATCCTTTTATCTTATAGTTATATAAACTTCGATTTAGTCCTAAGTTATTCTAAAGTCTCCTAAGACGTCTCTAGCAGCAGAATAAATTTTTTCTTCGCCACAATCTAAAATATTGCCATCACCTAGACTATTTTTTTTTTAAAAAAATTCAACCTTCGATTAATCTTTCTACAACATGCCCATTGACGATCATGTGGTCAGTTTCCTCGCTTTCGATTCCGACCAAGATTGACTTATTATTCCTCCTCGTCCATTAGTTCAGTTCCTTAGTTCAATCAGTCCCTTCCTCAAAACCTATTTCCGCAAGTTCCACTGCTTTTATTCCACAATATGGGATTGCTGGTTTCATATGCCACCCCTTTCATATAAAAAAAGGGAATTAGAAACCTTGAGCCTGAAGTCCCAAAAACTGAGCTAAATATTTAAGGTGATGTTTGTTTTCAAAGCTGAACATGAATAATCTAGAGGAATTTTTCAGTTTTGTAGAAATTGAAAAACTTTTTTGTTTAATATTTTCTTTTTAATAACAAATTAAAAGGAAGTCTGAAAACCTTTTTCACCTGTTTTTGTGAAGCAAAGATCACCCCAACGAGTATTCTTTTTCACGGTAAATACTTGAAACACATGCCAAAGAGAAATGGGAGAATAAAAATAAGGCGAAAGGCCTCCTTGTCACTTAAACTTGTACCCGACTGTCAAGCCGGTAAACAAACTTATTATTTTTCGGTTTGAACAATTTAATTTGATGGAATGAATACTAATAAAAACAGTAAATATTTTCTTTCTTTACTGAAATTTAAATCCTGATATTACATGTTCACTCTAACGTCATTTAACAATAGGGCACATCTTTGAATGATACACCGTTTTCTTTTCTACATACTTTTTTATTCAAAAACTTTATTTCAATAAACCTTTTTTGAAAAACGCAAAATGACCTTCTGGCCACTTAAACTTGCACCAGATTGCCAATCTAGTAAACTAACTCATGTGTTTCCTAGTTTAGCACCTTTACTTTACAGAATAAAGAGTAATAGACACACCCGTCTGAGCGTGTTCCTAAATCGTTGTAACACAAATGACATGTCATACATTTAAGCTTTTATAATTTGACATGTGTAATTTGTAGGTCCTATTTTTTAATTTCAATTCATCAATTTTTTAAACATATTTTTTCTCCTCTTCTCCTCCATCACAACTGAGACCAGCAAGAATCATAAACCAACAAAAGATCATAAATTCCAGTTCACTCTGCCGCGACCATATTGGAAAGCTTCTAATAGCGACCTCGGCCATAAACTACGATCACCTCCTTCATTGACAAAAATCATACTCCAAACACTTAAAGATGTGAAGATGGGAGACTTTTTTCGCTAGAACTTCATTATGAAATCAACCATCACATGCCCCTGAGCGAAGAATCAATGCGATTTCCTTCTGGTCGAAAATCGAGTTATGTGTTACCTTCTTCTCTCTAGATCTTTATACTCAATTAAAAAAAAGATCTAATTCCTTTTTAACCAAAGCATAATAACGAGAAGAATGAAGAGGGGTTGAGGAGGAAAGGTTAGGGTGAGCGATGGGGTAAGAAACGAAAAAGAATGGGGCAAATGGGTGTGTGGGAACGCCGGAGATGGAGAGGTTGGGAATGAAGGAGACGAAAGAAAATGTTGGGATCTTAAATTGTTTTAATTATTTTTTTATCTTTTGTTATTATTTTAATATTTTCATTTATTTTATTATTATTCTATCATAACTACTACATTCATGCGCCACTTAAGTGTGAGTTGCACGTAGTTTGGTCATGTCAGCAATGTTTCTTCCACGTATGCATAGTCAACGGTCAAATGTGTTTATTACTTCTTACTTTATAAAGTAAAGATGCTATATTGAAAAACTTATAAGTTTATTTACCGGATTGACAATTCAGTACAAATTTAAGTGGCCACTAGAGCATTTTGTCTTTAGAAAATATATAGAGTAAGAGGACAAGACGAATAGGCCTGATGTTTGTTGGGCTTCATTTTACAAAATTGGGCCCCCAAAGCCCTACTAACCCACTGTTTCTACACTTTATAAGCCTCTCCCCATCTCAAAACCCTAGCAATCAGTTGCAGCAGCGGAAAGAGCAGACCTGCATTTTCTTGCCTCAAGGTATAAACCCTAACCAATTCCTCTGCCCCTTAACATTGTCATCTATATGTTTGTTGCACGTTTGCTCACTCACAGTTACAATATTGCAGCTAAATCGACTGAGTAGAAAATGTCGATCGGAGAAATCGCTTGTACCTACGCATGTTTGATCCTCAACGATGAGGACATCCCTATCACTGTATATTTATTTGCCCTTACGATTGTTTTCCGGATTTGTTTTATTATTTTGTGATGTACTGATTTTGGTTCGTTTTGATTAATAATAGGCTGAGAAGATTTCAAGTATTGTAAAAGCAGCAAATGTCACCGTGGAGCCTTACTGGCCGCTCTTGTTCACCAAGCTTGCTGAGAAGAGAAACCTCTCAGATCTCATCATGAACGTTGGTGCTGGCGGCGGTGGTGCTGCCGTAGCTGTAGCTGCCCCTACTGGTGGTGCCGCCGCTGGTGGTGGTGCTGCAGCTGCTCCTGCTGCCGAGGAAAAGAAGGTAAACCAAATGAGTGTTTTTCCTTTTTGAAATCTGTTTAATCCTGAGTTGCGTACTTATTATTGTTTGTTGAATGTGTGCAGGAGGAGATAAAGGAAGAAAGTGATGATGATATGGGATTCGGTTTGTTCGATTAGATCATTAGAAGCTGTTTTCAGTACGATCTTGTTCTTTTGTTTCCAAAAAAAATAGTTGGCTAAGTTTTAGTATTTGGTGTTTGAGATATTCGGAAAAGTGTAAGAGTACATGTAATTTTGAGGTTATGGACTCCTGTTGTGCTAGTTTTGAAATCAAATGTTTGTTCTTCTATTGCTAATTATCTGTTTATTTAAATTGTTAATTCATTTTACTAATAGAAAAACTTGAAAAGATTGTGTTCAATTATATAAATGGTATAAGGGGTCCTTAATGGTTGTCAAGGAAGGTATTATGTATCTATGGGACATTCTCAGCTAGCTCTAGACCTTTTAGATTCTAACTCTGTTGCGTATCAACTTATGCATTATGTGATGCAAGACTGACACAGTTTAATTTAAAGATAGTTGGGGCCTTTGACCGATTCATTTGGCATGTAAGAGTGATTTTAATTCAAGGTAGTTTGTGCCCTTTATGTTTGTTAAGGAAGAGTTATGTATCCATGCAACATTCTTCCCTAGCTTCAAACCTTTTGAATTCTGACTCTGTTGCTAGTAGAATGATATAGTTTGGGATGTAAGACTATGTCATAGTTTAATTTTAAGATGGTGAAGGGTTGGTAGAGGCGGAATGTGCTCCATTTTTTCAATAATATGCATATAAGCGTACTTTTTGTTTGGTGTGGGTCTAAGTTGCACTATGACCAACTTGTGGACTAGGGGCTAGCTGAATCATGTGTTTACATAACAAGTTGTTCTTGGGAATGTGGTACTGGTCTTGATGAGATCTGCCGTAGTAATCATAATTTCTGGTTTGATAGAGGCTTTCATACCTTAATTGAAGAACTCCTAGTCCCTTGTTCTGTGGATCAGTGGTGTTTGGCAGATGTTTATCGGACATTTTTGAATGTCCAGTTTTTGTTGTAATTTGTCCGATAGAAATATCTATTGTGCAGCGTGAATGTGTGACTATATATTTAGAGTAAGAGTAGTCATATTTTGTAAGACAAGTGATGATTATCCAAATGACTTGTATGTGGAAATTGTATAATTGAACTAAACCACATAACTGCTAAATTAGGTTTGTATGGAGTTACTGTGAGGTGAAGTAACATCTATTTTTTTGTGTTTTGCTGGAGACTGCTCAGTGCATGTGATTTAAGTTGTACAAGTGGGATTAGATAGCTCTTCACAGTATACTGCTCCGATCTCTTCCTGTTGAACTACAATATACTGCTTGAATGCCTGGCATGTGGTGAAGGATGCTGGCGCAATACTCTAGGGTTAGTCCTTAAGACTGGAGAGGCGGCCTGGGCATTCAAGAATCTGGCTGAGTGAAAAATCTGTGATTTTAGCATGGAAATTAAACTGTTGGATAGTCTGAGCTGGTAAAGGCTTTATCCAACAGATGGTTTGAATGTCTCGACCTTTGTTTAAGTTCAGTGACACTCAATTCAGTTCAATTTCACTTGGAGCTTTGTATGCTGTTTACTGTTTGTTTAGTTGGAAAGTTTAATACCTGATTTGATTGAGCAGGATAGAGGGCAGGATGCCAGCCAAAGGAGACGACTTTCTTTACTTTTTCTTGTAATATGTTTTGGTCAAAACTAATTTAATCAGTTAATCCCGTGATGCCGTATTGCTATACAATTGTAAGTATGTTAAACTTACAAACAAGTGCATAAAGAACATCCATTGCTAGAGAAACGTAACCTAAAATCAGCTTAATACTAGAATACCAGCTAATTTGGGTTGTGAGATCCTTGAATACCAGATAGTCGCGAGGCAAGATCCAAGAATCAATTTTGTCAAGGATGCCTGATAAGCAAAAAGTTTCTAAACCATGAAACAAAGAACGTAAGAAATGAGCTCTCCGTGTTCATTAACGAGTATACTTACCCGCTCTTTGTGCGGTCTTGTGAGAATTTTCAAGGTTAAATATGCAAAGAACAACTCATCTAGATTAATATTTGTAAACGCGAATAAGAAAACATAAGAATAAAATAATAATAATAATAAAAGAGAACAAATATTAATTTATAAATTTGGAGGATGTAAACTCGAGCGTTATTCCCTTTTTTCTTCCTCTTTTAAGGCATTCTTAGTATATTTGTATTTTAGTATATTTTTTTTATTCCTTTAATTTCTCTCTCTTTACTTGCATCAATTCCACTTTCAACCAGATAAATAGCTCCTTTATTTCTCCTCATTATTTCTGTAAAATTCCAACATTTGTATTCGTTCTTTTGTTAGCTACTCTTACCATTTTTAAATATCCACCAGCCTCCTATGTATTAACCCTTTATTTCTCCTCCTTTTTTTTTCTTCCTTTTTCTGTTACTTTCTATATATCTTCCTCCCATGATTCCATTTAAGTGATCAGACAATTCTATTTATTTTTCTTCTCTATATATTCAAAAGAGGAGACTGTAGTGCCATGTCATCTAAGACCAAAATATTGCTAACTTATTTAGAATATCATATTTTCAACATAGGAAAAATACTAATAAAATATTCTTTTATGATTCTATCACCTCTTAGTGATACTTTTAATATCTCTTTGACTGAAATATTTTGAGGAAATACTTCAATTTAACTATGGAACAACCCATCTAAATTAGCATATTTGAAATAATGATGTAAAATTACTGGTGGTGGCTAATATGTACTTATTTGTTTTTAAAGGTAAAAGGAATGGCATTAATCCCTCAGTTTAGTATAGAATCAAATCTTCAGTCGTTACACATTCATCTTGACTCTCTTGCATTTGATTCTAGGTATCTTAAATTTGAAAACAATAAAAGGAATGGAAGCAAACATATTAAAAAATAAACATTACATTAGAGTTCATATATAGAAAAAAAATTGTTACCTAAGATAACTTACCTATAATTTGTTAAGCGGACACGACTGCCATTGATTCATTCAAATTTGTAAGACTTGCGAAACGTAATGTGGATGACAATTACATGGATAATAAACTATGAAAAAGGGAAATTCTTAATTTACTCATAATTCAAGAATTGGATGGAAATATAAAAATAAATGAATATTGAAAAAGGTCATCTTTATCCTACGATGACGACGAAAAGAAACATCCCAATTCTTTTCCAAACTCTTCCCATCCTTTATCTCACTTTATTCTCTTTGTTAACTAATCTGCAAATTCACCAACCCTAAATACATAATTTTCTCCTTATGATCACATCCACAGTGTCTTGTGTTATAACATGCGCAACGGAAGCAAACAAACAATTCAGACATAACATACATGTAAACTAGACAATGATATAATTACGAGATAAGAAGCAATAACTTCTTGAAATTGTTGCACATGTCTTCCACAAAGCAAGAATTCAAGGCTGCAGTCTTCTGCTATGATCCTAGTAAGACCTTAGACGAAATTGCTTTGAGTGGGTAAGAACAATACAACTCTGAAAAGTGAGTTATTTGGTGGAACACGTATGCCTTATGTAGACTCGTTTTCCAGCCAAAAAAGGCTCCAAAGACGTGTAGGATTCTGCATGTGAAAGTAGAATCCTATTCTAACTTACATGATGACTTTTTCCCGAAGCCACTTTCTCCCCAAGTCAGTCCAGGTTTTTACTAGGCATACCATGGACCACAGAAATAATAAGAGGCTACTAATTATAGTATTAATTCAAAAATTTAATCCAACTGTAATTGCAATTTATTCCACTAAAAAACTGCAATTGAACTTCAATATGAATTTCGAAAATTTACTAACACTTATTTCAATTCCCTATGTTAAGGTCACAAATAATAGTTAATTAAATTAAATCACTCACAATTTAATTTAATCAACTAATTAAATCCTTTATAATTTTGCTTAAACTATTTCATGTGACAGATACAAAATTCACCATCCAGATTTTCACATGAAAATTTATAAGCTGACATAAAGGGGTATCATCAAACTCAAAACCGAGTTATGAATTCTATCAACTAATTATTATTTCACAAATGCTATTCGTTATTGTCCAATCTATTAGCATATACTAACTCTGAATAGAGTTGTACCTTTTGATAAATCAAAACAATAAACAAATTACATTGATCATAATAATTATATCAAGATTAGGAGTATAAGCTCATTTGATGAATAAAGAAAATATTCTATATATATTCAATACAAAAATATCTTTTCTCAAATTGGTCCGTTCAATATACACTAAGTATACTAGCACAAGAAGTCGAAGCAAAATCACTCCCATAATCAAGATAAATTATACCATAATTTTGTGCTACAATCATCAAGATATTTTGCCCAATAATATCTTCAATTGTGAACATAGTTTATTAATTATGAGAACCGATAATTTAATCTTTTGTGCATGAGCTAAGACTCCATACACTAAACTGTCTACTACATAACTAAAGGACACACATGTAACAGATGATCTATTTAAAATAGTACTTTATTGAATTAGATAAATTAAATAAATAATTATTTCATAAAAAATAAAAATACAATACTATGTCTAAAACTGCATGGTTAAGAGTATATCCCAACAATCTCCCACTTAAACTCATAACCATGCGTCTACAACTCTAATCCCCATTCCTTCTACATGCTTGTCAAAAATCTTCTGTGGCAAGCTCTTTGTAAACGGATTTGCCAAATTGTCCTCCGATGCAATCTTCAACAATCTTGCATCACCTCTCTGAGTTATGTCCCGAATTAAGTGATATTTACGCTCAATATGCTTACTCGTTTTATGGCTTCTTGGTTCCTTTGAGTTTGCAACTGCACCACAATTGTCACAATAAAGTACAATCAGTGCTTGAACTGAAGGACCTATATTAAGCTCTCTTAGAAAGTTCCCGAGCCAAACAACCTCTTTAGCTGCCTCAGATGCAACCACATATTCGGCTTCCATGGTGGAATCAGTAACACATGATTGCTTGATACTCCTCCAACTTATGACTCTATCTCCTAAGGTAAAACTATATTCTAAGGTAGATTTTCTAGAATCTCTATCTGAATGGAAATCTGAATTAGTATAGCCAATGGGTTCAAGATCACTTAAGTGATAAACCAACATATAATCCCTAGTCCTTTTCAAGTACTTGATTATATGTTTAACGGCAATCCAGTGTTCTCTACTTACACTGAAATCTACTAACCATGCCAACAACAAAGCAGATATCAGGTCTAGTACATAACATAGCATACATGAGACTCCCTACAACAGAAGCATAAGGGACCACCTTCATCTTTTCTATCTCTCAGTCGTTTTTTAGGGCTGATCTTTTGACAGAGAGATTCCATGTCTAAAAGGAAGAAAGACTTTCTTGAAACCTTACATGTTAAACCTGGTGAGAATAACATCAATATAAAGTGCTTGGGATAAGCCTAATATCCTTCGTTTGCGATCTCGCATAAGCTTGATCCCAAGGATATGTGCCGCTTGTCTAAACTCTTTCATATTAAAACGCAAGGACAACCACTCCTTTAATGAATTCAACATGCTCACATTATTTCCTATGAGCAAAATATCATCCACGTACAAAACCAAAAATGTAACTTTATCTCCATCCCACTTCTTGTAGACACAATACTCTTTTTAACATTGATCAAAATCGAAGGTTTTAATCGATGTGTCAAAACAAGTATTCCACGCTCTAGAAGCTTGTTTCAATCCATAAAAGATTTTTTTTAATTTACATAACATGTGCTCATTGCCACCTTAATGAAACCAACTGGTTGTGCTATATAGTTCACACATCAAGTCTTCCATTAAAAAAAGTCGTTTAGACATCCATTTTCCAAATCTCATAATCGTAATGAGAAACAATGTATAAGAGAATCCTAATGTATTAAGCATGGTTGTTGGCGAAAAAGTTTCCTCATGATCGATCCCTTCTTTTTCAATAAACCCTTTTGCAATAAGCCTAGCATTAAAAGTTTGCACTTTTCAATCCATTCCTCTTTTTTTCTTATAGATCTATCCACAACCAATGGGTTTGACTCCAATAGGTAGTTATACAAGATCCCATACTTGATTGAAATACATGGACTCCATTTCAAATTTCATAGCAACAACCCATTTATCAGCATCTGTATCATGTAGTTCTTCGTGGTAATTAAGATGTTCTGTATTAGGCTCTTCAAACATTCTATCATAAGATTCTCCCAAGAGCGCAAATCAGAGAGTTTTTTTAATAATTCTCCCACTACGACTAGTCACTACAAGTGCAATCTGATTTTGTTGTTGAATCACAATATCATTTTCCAAAACTGAAGCCTCAATGTTATCCTCCACACTTTGCAGTGCTGAAATATCATTAACATCTTTCTGGAGTGCAGGCTGCAGAATAATTTCAGGTTGCGCAACATTACTGCCACTACTTTGGGGTAGTGAGATGTCACGCAATATCTCTTGTGTCTTCTGCTGCCTATTGACATTTCTCCCACTATGATAATGCAGTTGTATGTCAATAGTGACTTCCGGGATACGTTCCAGAGATGAGTCATTAGTTACTCCGTTACTTAATTCCTGTAAACTAGTTTACTTCTAGGAATATGGTTCATTAAGTAGTCCTCTGTTAAAAATCTGGCATTTGTCGTAACAATTACCTTATTTTCTTTGGGACTACAAAATAAATCGCCTTTAGTTCCTTTTGGATATCCAATAAAAATGCATACTTTTGTCCTCGATTTCAATTTATCTGTTTGCCCTTCCAGCACATGTGCTGGACAACCCCCATAGCTGAATGTGATGTAAACTTGGCTTGCGCCCAGTCCACAATTCTATAGGAGTTGAAGGTACTGACTTTGAAGAAACCAAATTCATAATGTAATTTGTTGTTCTTAAAGCATATCCCCAAAAGGAAGAAGGTAAATCAGAATAACTTAATATTGATCTAACCATTTTCATAAGGGTTCTATTTCTTCTTTCTGCCACACCATTTTGTTGTGGTGCTCTTGGGGCAGAAAATTTAGATGTATTTTAACAATCTGATAAGTATTTAATGAATTCCGCAGAAAGGTATTCACCACCACGATCATATCGTAATGTTTTGATATATTTATCATGTCTTTTCTCTATTTCCGTCTTAAATTCTTTGAATATCTCAAATCATTCAGACTTACGGTGAAACAGATAAATGTATCCATAGTTTGAGTAATCATCTGTGAAAGTCACAAATTACTCAAAACCACCACTTTCTTGTATAATCATAGGGACACATAAATCAGAGTGAATTAATTCTAACTTATCGCTGACTCTATTTCCTTTTGAGAGAAAATGTCATTTGGTCATTTTACCTTCTAAACAGGATTCACATGTTGGAAGTGCCTCCACTTTCAATGAACTCAAAGGTCCATCAGAGACCAATCTCGAAATCCTATATAGATTTATATGACTTAGACGTAAGTGCCACAAAATAAGTTTGGCTCAATTTCGAAATACGTTTTCTTTTATGTGGTAGATAAATGTTATTTAATTCTTTTGGTTGTTGTAGCACACGAGAAGATATATCAATAATAAAAAGGTCATGTACAAGTATCAATGTAGATGAAATGTCTATTACTTTATAACAACAGAATTGTTAGCAAAATAAACATTATAACTAGCATCCATTATTTTCGAAACCGAAATCAAATTCTTTCTAATAGAAGGTACACAGAGAACATCTTTCGAAACTAAAAATCTATCACTACTAATCGAAACTCTAATATATCCTAATGCTAAAGCTGGTGTTGGCTCGCCATTTGCTTGAAAAACGCAAACTTCATTCTCACTTAACTGTCGCGTTTCCTGAAAATCCTTCAAAGTAGTGCATATATGATTAGTGGCTCCTGAATCTACACACCAAAACATGGTAGAGAAAGTCGCTAAACAAGTTTCAACGACATTTAAATTCGAATTACCTTGCTTATTCATCTTTGCCAGATAGGTAGGGCATTGCTTTTTGTGATGCCCAGGTTGCTTGCAATGATAACACTTTCCTTTGGGATTTTTCACACCAGTCGCACATTCCAGGTTGCAAAACCTTTTGAGCTTTATTCTTTTTCTTACCGCCTTTCGACTTAGAAACCGATGCTTTTGTAGACAATAAATTTGCGTTGAGAAAATAAAATCAAGACTGAAAATATTGCGACAATCGTAGTATTTGATTTCAAGTAATATGAGTATACAATCTCTATCATTTGATTCTTCTTTCCAATAGGAAATAAATTCAAGGGCCTTTGAGCTTGATCTTGAATCTATATTTGTTTCCAAGAACGATGATCTTGAATTCAACTAGCACGAACTTTGATTTGAACTCGTACTCCTTGAATATCGACTTGTTCTTATTTCTTGAGCTTGAACTTGATTTCTTTAACTTGAACTTGATTACTTGAAGCTTGAAACTTGTAGAGAAATTTCCGGTGTTTGATCCACGAGCTCTCTCTTACTTCTTGTTATAACTTCTGGTGTCTTTTTTGGGTTATGAAGACCCCTATTTATAGTTGTGGGAGGGAAGAGTTATGATAAGAACAAACTCTTTCCGACCAATCAAATTGAAGTGTGACAAGACTGCATTTGATTGGCCAGAACATGTCATTTGCACACTTGACACGATTTCATTGGCTTTTTAGTGTGACTAGGCATGCCTTGTCATTTTGACACGTGAAATGATCCTATTGGCTCTTCTGCTTGACTTGGCGTGCCATGTCATTTGACACGTGGCACCAATCTGGGCCGCTAGGAAGATGGATTTAAATTTAACAAAATTTTAATTATATACAATGCTCCCTACTTCAAGACTTGTCGGGTATGCATATTTTTTGTATCATGAAGACAAGGCTCGAAGTATTACAACCCTTCAAAGTTTGACCCCTTTTTTGCACAATAAGAGAGCAACATCCAGCACCATTATATTAGCCTCAGATTAAAAAATATTATAAGTTCATTTAAATGCAAGAATTAGATTTTCCACTCCAGTTTGCCTAGCTGGAAATAAATTTGTATCATTTGCGTGCCTTCAATGGAGTTCGTCTTAACTCCATTAGATTCCGCCTAGGACACGGAAGTGAATGAACGTATCCAAACTTCAGTTAATCTCAAACAAATACTTTTCGCCGCCTTTGTTACCAATCAGCGAAACATCCATTTATGTTCCCTTTCCATGTTGGGAAAGGATTGTTGATGCCGCCTCACACCTGGTCCCACATCGCCTAACAACCTTGTAATTCCATGTTTCATTAGCTATATTAACCCCGCATTCTCCTGGTAATTTATTATAACCAGTGTCATCCTCAAAGTCAATTTTACTTCGACTTTTGACGTTAGGGAGCCTACACAACGGTAATTTTTTTTAATTCCTCTGCATTTCTTTGTCTCTTTTTTTGTAGGCCAAGAAGGCAAGTACAAGTTCTTACAAGAAGATGGTGATCTTAGGTTGTAAGGGATGAGTACTCCTCCTTGCCGAATATTAGAGAGATTACTCTTAATATGACCCGACTATCAGAGAGATTACTCTCAATGTGACTCGACTATTAAAGAAATTACTCTCAATGTGCTCCGATTATCGGAGAGATTACTCTTAATGTGCCTCTACTATCGGAGAGATTACTCTCAAAATGATTCGACTATCAAAGAGAATACTCTCAATGTGGCTCGACTATCGGAGAGATTACTATCAAAATGACCCGACTACCGGAAAAATTACTCTCAAAATGACCCGACTATCAGAGAGATTACTCTCAATGTGGCTCGACTACCAGAGAGATTACTCTCAAAATAACCAAACTATCTGAGAGGTTACTCTCAATGTGACTCGAATATCGTAAAGATTACTCTCAATGTGGCCCGACTATCGGAGGCCATTTCATCCATTAAGACCTTTGTGCCCATTCTAATATTCTTGATTTGGACTTTGATGACCCTTTTATTTTTTCCTTTTTCAGCCCGAAGAGATGGCAAATTTTAGAGACTATACCTCACCTTCCTCCAAACTTAGATATCTCATAATCGAGACTGAAGATGGCATAGAACAAACCAAGCTTTTGATTCACACCCCACAAGTTGACCGGTATGTAGCCTCATGGCCTTCTTTGAGGAACTCCCTTCATGTAGAAAAATAGACCTTGGAGCACAAGTCTACTTCTAACCCATTATCCAAAATGTGGTCTCTCCAAGCGCCAATCCATTGCCACGTAAACATTGCTAGCACCCTTCAAAACCTAGGGCGTCGCATAATTCAAGGCGAAGTACGTTGGGAAAACACAACAACAATCGAGGACGAGTATCGCTATATTCCAAGATTTTGGGAACGGGCTGAAGATGTACTTGGTGGAAGCTAACAAACCCTAAGTACAACAAAGATTTATGATGATGTCTATGCCTCACTTTTCACTTATGATCGAAACACGAACATTTTGCGAGGCTTGGTGCCCCAAGACGAACACACTTCTTACATCAGTTGGGGAACTATCTACCTCTCTTTGGGACTTACATATCCTTGGAGGTCTGCTTATTGCGGGTTCTTCGTATAAAAAAGTGGTACCTGAGACAAGAGAACTCATCGGTTTGGACGAAAAACAGATGAGATTTATTCCTCGATCTTGCAAGTATTTATTTGTTGCTTTCCATCACCTTAAGAAAGGTATGGGTGTTAACCAAAAGGTCTCCTTCAACACGTGGACAAATTTTTGGTATAAAAACATTTAATATATAAACCTGCCCTACTGCGAAAGGAAAATAAATTCACGCACCTAAAATTGACACATAATCCTAACAGAGTTATTCCCGAGACAACTAGGTGGTCGAGTGATCAAGAAGCTATATTATCCATGCTTAGGGTGAGGTCTGACAAGAAAGATGAAACATATATAGCATCATTCTTATCAATTTGGCTATGTGCCTTTGTAATTCCCAAGGTAGAAAACTTCATTCTTCTCGAGACTCTTAAGATGGCAAGCGGGCGAAAGATCAGCCTTGCGGTCCCAATTTTGGTAAGTATTTATCATGGTTTGAATAAGATTTCGTGTTCTTCCCAACTTGATCAGGTCCAAGTTTGTTTTCCCATCCATTATGTTTACGGCTGGCTTGCACATTACCTCAAAACCCATTATCCACTTGATAAGGGTCCGTCTATCCCTTTGATGGTGGCATACTCAGGAGAGGGAACCGTGAGGTACTTGGACGAGAAGGATGCAAGAAAAACATACACAATGGGGAGGGTATAGTTTGGATACCAACAATGTTAACCAATTCTTGTCCTTATTATTATGTGGATAACGATGCCCCTAAAGAGTTGGAGTCAAATTACTTCATGAGCTTACATTATAATTACCTCCCTCTGAGGTATGGTAACTCATTCATCATCGAGCCATATAGCCCGCATCGATTTGGTCGTCTTCTTGGATTTTACCAGAACGTCCCCGATTTTTTGGAGAATGATATCTGTAACACCTCTCTAGATGAAGGACTATGTCAAGGTGTTGAAGGATTTGCACACTGTATCGGTCTATGTCACATGTGGATTTTCCCCAATGGGAGACCTTGTGGAGAAGCCTTTCTCCACCAATTATATGTCTTGGTGGGAGAAAGCGCATGGGAAGTTTCTCGAGAATAATTTACAAGATTTTTGGACAATGTTGGGCTAAAATCTACTACTCCTTTAGGAGGTAAATATCAAGGTGTTGAAGATGCTCTCAAAAGTCAAAGAACCACCTACTCCAATCCCAAAAGTAGTTACAGAACATAAGAAAAGGAAGCTTAAATCCTCAAAGGCAGCTTTGAAAGAGGTGGTGTGGACTTCAACAGATATAGAGAAACACCCTCCAGTTCTTCCATTTAGCACGCAAGTTCCTCAAGATACAAGCCAAAGTACCAATGAATCAAAATTAAAAAAGGAAACAGCCTAATCCAGTAGAGATCGTAGAGGTTCCAAGTGTTGATAGTCCCTCAACGCATACGGCTTGTAACAAGGAGGTAAAATTACAATCACCTTGCCCTTTCTTTTTAATCGAACGAATAACTTCACTAAAAAAAATTACCCACTTTATTTGCCTTTTCCTTATGCATTCAAATGCCCGATGGTATCCTCACATGACAAGTCGCAAGTGAGTAATGAATCTATTAGAGGGCCTACATCTAAAGTGAAGTCGTCATCAAAGGCATCATCTATTCCTCACGACGAAGCCCTAAAAAGACAAACTCCAAATGGGATAACTCGCGTTCCACCAATGACAAATGCAGCAGTGTCTATTTTTTAAGGAAATAGCAATGTCTTTAATCGCAAAAAGGAATTCATCTAGGGAATTTGGGAGGATATTTGCAAGAGACTCTCCAAAACTCGTGCAAAACTACTCTCATCTTATAGGGATCAAATCACTGAGATTTTCGAGGATATGAAGTAGGCGAATATTTTAGATCTTTCTCCATTAGAGTGTTTACTGAATTCTGTTTTCGAGCTTGTTGCTTCATATGAAAAAGAGAGATCCAATTTGGCTGATAAGACGAGTCAAGATGAGAAGCTGGAGCTGATTTCCAAAGCTAAGGAGCATCTTGAATCGTTCAAACTTGAAGCAAGTGAGAAAGTCAAGAAAGCTTTCTCTAGTTAAAAGAAACCGAAGAGAGTTGTGAAGAAGTTGTAGACATTACAACAAGAGAGAGAGAACCTCGAAGGTGTTATAGAAGCGAATCAAAAGGAGGTTGAAGAGATTTAGGAAAAATTTTCAGCTGTCGAAACTGAGGTTTCTTCATATGACAATGTAAATTTGCTGACTATTGAAGATTCAGCCAATTTGGAGGACAAGAAGAAGAACCTGGAGACTAGCTGTCAAGAATTGATAAACTACAAGTTTTGTTTAGATTAGGCTATTAGAATTATCTCTCATTTTATATTTATGTTAGATTGACCTAGTGGATATTTATTTCATCTTAAATAATATTTCTTCTCTTTTGTTTTATATTGCCCGACATTTATCTTAGTTACATGCTTGTAATGAAAGATTCATATCTTGTCGTGGGAGAGTCCAAATAACGAACTGTTTGATTTCTCAAAAATTAGACTTAAATATATAAAACATATCAAAAACTTAGAATCAAACACCTTCAGAATCGACCCAGATAATATTTTGAAACTAACTTTAGATTCCACCACGTAGAAAGTTTTAGATTTTCACAGTCTCACAAAAAAAATCATATCTTGGTGTAGAAAGGTCATAATCACGAACCGTTTGATTTTTTGAAAACTTAACTTACAGATATATAACATATCTAAAGTAAAAAATTTAATGCATTAAGGATAGTTTCAGATAATAGTTCGACATTAATACTAAGTTCTGACACTGCGACGATTTCAGATTTGCGCGACTTCACCAAAACTTTTGTATCTTGATGTAGGAATGTCCAGATCACGAACCGTTTGATCTATTGGAAACTAAACTTCAAAATATAAACATATCCAAAATATAAAATTTAATACCTTAAGGATAGTTCCATATGATAGTTCAAAATCGACTTTGGTTTATAATATGCCGATAGTTCCAAATTAGCACGACTTCACCTAATTTTTGTATCTTAGTGTGGAAGCCTAGAGATCGAAAGACATTTTTAATTTCCAGAAAATTCAAGAGCTTCATTATCACCAAATATCTTGGGTTCAATTCGCACTGAATTTGAAACTTCGTGAAGGCTTACCAAAAAAAACTTGAAGGCATAACGAATTCCCAGACTTCAATACAAATTCTTGGCAGCATCCTAAAAGATATTGATCATTTTATTGAAGATACCAATTTACCATAGCAGCTTTCCCCCCTCCCCTTCAGAATCAGATGAGATCCAAAGTTTAACAGATGAACGATATCTCTGTTTGATTTTCAAGTGCCGATTGAATAGATTACATTCCATCGTACTTAACTCGGACAATGATTGGAGGATTATGTATCTTTTGGACTTATGTGACTGAACTCAGAATAAAACTTTAAGCTGCCTACATACCTTGGTGAAGAGGATCAAGTAATACCGTCGTTTGTTTTTGGTAATTAAAGTATTTTATTTACTAAGTAACAATATTTACAACTCATACAAACTATTACGAAATTTTCTCTAGCGTATCACCTACTGGACATGAAGCCCCAATTAGGAGATACCTATCTTTACTGCTACTATTGCTTCTACTACTACCAAAACTATTGCATGCTCTAGTTTATTTCAAGATACCAATTCAACTTTTCCATTTCTCTATCTAGATAAGGGAATTTAGCTGCCCTTATATGTATTTCCTGAATGATAAGACGAAGTATAGCATTATTTGTTCTTTTCTTCTTCTGAAAAATCGCATTGATCCTCTCTTGTCAACAGTGATATACTGCAGTTGCTAGCGTCATCCTACATATTGCTGCACCTGTGCTCTTTCCTTTGCTCACCTGTGCTAGCCATGTTACTTCTTCCTGCCAGGAATTTTTTGATCTTCGTATACCTTGCCATTTCAGCAAACCATTCCGTATCTTCCCTGTTTCCTCACATTCAAAAAACACGTGTTGCACTGTCTCATTTTTCTTGTTACACAATGAGCATGTTTGTTCTGCAATTACCCCCATCTTGCTAGTCTCTCTTTCATTGCCAGTCTTTGTTGAATTGCTAGCCTTAGGATGACTGTCCACTTGGATTGTCCCTGATTATTTCATACTAACTTCCTCCATGCCATTTTTTAGAATTCTCCTTGCAAGGCCTTGTATAGTTGTTTGATAGAGCATTTCTCCATCTTCTGAACATCATCTTCAGAGATCTCCGCACTTGCAAAGTAATCCCTTGCTTTGAAGATCTTTTGTATTGCCCATGATGCACTCTTTGGTTTTGTACTCCATATTGTGCTGCCCTTATGTAGTAAGTATGCACCCATTGTTTCCATAACTTCTCCTTCCTAATGCAAATACTCCACATCAGCTTGCATATGGAAGCTTTGTTCCACAACTCTATATTGGTGAAGTTCAAACCCCCACCTTTGGTGTACATAATTTCTCCCAGGCTATCAAAGCCTTCTCTTTTGGTTCAGCATTTCCTGTCCATAGAAACCTTCTACAGGTAGCTTCTATGAAATGGATGATTTTCTTAGGTAATATAAAAATCTGGGCCCAAAACGTTTGTATAACAAATAGCACACTTTTGACTAGTACTGCTATGTTGCGTATGACAGTAATTTTGTGGTTCAACTTTGAATCCTACTTAGCATCCTCTCTATTAGGGGTTCACATTGTACAGCAGACAATCTCTTAGTTCTCAAAGGAACACCCAAATATCTAAAAGGTAGCTCACCCTTTGTATAGCCTAGCATCTCCATAATTTATTTCTGCAACATGTTGTCCATCCCACCAAAATAAATGCAGCTCTTATTTGGATTGGCAATCAGGCTGATGCTGTTGAGAATAGCTGGAAATGCTTGTGCATCATCTGTACAAATTGAACATCTCCTCTACAAAACAAGAGTAAGTCATCTGCAAATCCCAACTGGACTAGGTTGAATCTGGCACACCTTGGGTGGAATCTAAGCTGCTTATTATCTTTCAGTGTCTTGAACGATGTACTTAGGTACTCCATTGCCAGAACAAATAAGAAAGGGGAGAGTGGATATCCCTGCCTTAAACTTATCCTTGCCTCAAATGGTACATAAGGTTTACCATTGATAAGCATTGAGTAGGATACAATTCTGATGCAAGCCATTATCCACTTCAAAAAATATTGCAGGAAAGTTCAGTAGTCTCAACACTTGTTCAATATACACCCATTCCACAGATTCATATGCCTTTTGCATGTCTATTTTGAGCATACATCTAGGAGATATATTCTTCCTTCCATATCCTTTGATCAGTTCATGACTTATAAGTATGTTATCTGTAATCAGTCCCCCCGGTACAAAGGCAGATTGACAATTATCAAGTCATACCGTAGTTCAGAATGGGTGATCTTTTATTTTTATTTTATTTTTATGTCCTAACTTTTGCATAGGCCGCCTCTTTCAAGGTTTTCAACCTAGTAGACTTTTTTGTGTGGGTCGTACACAGTTTAGACTCATGCGGGCCAGGAGTGTGGGAACATACAATTTAGGCTCATGTGTCAAGGAGCGTTGCAACTTCAAGGATAATACTTCTTCAAAAACTTTCCATTGATAGGGCCGATTCTCATGCCATCTGCATCTACCAACTTGTAAGTCCCACTTGAGTAAGTTTCTTGTATGACATGTGTCCCATCCCATTTTGAAGTGAACTTCCTACATGTTTATGAGAAGTAATAATGGGTCTTCGTATGGCAAGGACTTGATCTCCTGCTTGAAAGGATCTCGGGAAAACTCTTTTATTGATGGTGCGAGACAATCGAGCTTGATAACATTCAAGAATCTGTTGAGCTTCCAACATCTTCTCATCAAGAGACTCCAACTCTACTAACCGAAGTCGAGAATTTTCTTCATCAGTGATCCTTTCTTGAATATCCAATCGTAATGAAGGTATTTGACGCTCGAGTGGCAAGACAACTTCGACTCCATAAACGAGCGAATAAGGAGTCGCTCGTGTTGGTGTGCGGTGAGTCGTCCTATATGCCCATAGAGATTCTTCCATACGGTCATTCCAATCTCGTTTGGATTTGGAGACGAGTTTTTTTAACAAGTTGCATAGAGTCTTGTTGAATGCCTCAGCTAGACCAATGGCGGCAACATTGTACATCGAAGAGTTATGTTGCTTGAAGCCAAAGAGATCACAAATCTTATTCATCAACCTATTTTCTAAGAACTTTCCATTATCCATTATTATGTAACGAGGAATGCCAAAGCGATAGATTATGTTTACTCGGATGAAACTTGCAACATTTTCCTTCTTTACCTCCTTATGAGAAACAACTTCAACCCATTTTGAGAAGTAGTCAGTTGCAACCAAGATGTATAGGTGCCCACTAGAGGACTTTGGCAGTGGTTCAACAATATCCAATCCCCAAGCGTCAAACGGCCAAGATAGGTTGATGAATAAAATTTGCATGGAATTGACAAGCCTTGCATCTTCGAGCATAGTCCAAGCAATCTTTTACCATTGTTGGTAAATAATATCCCATCCTTTTTATATGGAAGTGGAGCTATGGTCCAGACTGGTGTGACCCATATACCCCAGAATGTGCCTCTTCCAAAGCTTGGAGTGCTTCTTCTTCCCCTAAGCATCGCAATAGTACTCCCTAGAATGACCTTATGTATAAAGTATCTTTGTAGTAAAGGAAGCGAGGCGCACGACGATGGATTTCATCCCTTCTCCTCGGATTTTCCGGAAGTATCCCATAACATAAGTAGTCGATAATGGGTTGTCTCCATTCTTCTTTCTCAACTTCAGAAACATCGACAAGATGCCTGAGTTCATTTTCTTCACCTTCAGCCTCATTTGGCGGAAATACTACCCATTTTTAGGCAGACAATAACTTTCTCTTGATCAGGCAGGGGTAACGATGAAGCTAGGGCAGCTAAAACATCGACCTTCTTATTTTCTTTCCTTGGAACATGCTGAATAGTCACATCACTGAGCCACCCCATTAAATTTTTAGCATAATCATGATAGGGACATAGTTCAGGCTTCTTGACCGCGTAACTACCTAAAAGCTGATTGACCACTAACTAGGAGTCACCAAAGACTTGCAATTGAAATTGCTTCATATCAATGGTCATTTCAAGCCCAAGTACTAATGCTTGATACTCAACAACATTGTTGGAACAGAGTTGTGTCAAGGTGAAGAAGCAGGGCAAGACTCCACCTTGGTAAGTGACAAAGTATCAGCTCCCCCACAATGCACAACACCATCAAAGTACATCTTCCATGGAGGTTGAACTTCAACAACCATTGTGTCCTCATCAAGTAGTTCGTCAGTTAGCTCCCAGTCATCAGGTATCGGATGATCTGCCAAGAAGTCTGCCAATGCTTGTCCTTTTACATCCTTTTGAGGGATGTACAAAATTTCGAATTGTTGAAATTGGAGGTACCATCTCGCTAGTCGATCACTATGGACAGGTTTTGACATCAAAAACTTGATGGGATTTGCTTTAGAAACAAGACGGACAATATGAGATTGAAAGTAGTGCTTCAACTTTTTAATTGAGAAGACTAGCGCCAAACACAACTTTTCAATTGGCGAATAATTCAGCTCGTTTGGTTTCATCATCCTGCTCAAGTAGTAAAAAAAGTTTTCTCTCCTCTCACTATTTTCTTGGGCCAACAGTGCTCCAACAGACCTTTCTTGCACCGCAATGTATAGTATCAATGGCTTTCCAGGTATAGGAGCTTTCAAAACTGGAGCTTCATCAAATAGGTTTTGATACTTTCAAAGGCATTTCTACAAGCATGGTCCCACTTGAAAGGAGCGCCTTTCTTCATGAGGCGACTAAATGGTTGGCACCTCCCAGCTAGGTTCGAGATGAATCTTCTAATGTATGTTATCTTTCCATGCAGACTTTTAAATTCATGAATATCCCGAGGCTCATGTATTTTCAAAATGGCATCCACTTTGTCTTGATCAATTTCGATCCCTCGATGTCGGACAATGGAACCAAGGAACTTTCCAGAAGTAACTCCAAAGGCACATTTCAATGGATTCATCCTAAGTTGGTACCTCCGGAGCAACTCAAATACCATTCCCAAGTCTTTCAAGTAGTCACCCTTCTCTCTTGATTTTACCACCAAGTCGTCAACATAGCATTCGAAATCGTTGTGGACAAGATCATCGAAAATATTCTGCATAGCCCTTTGGTAAGTAGCAGTAGCGTTCTTCAAGCCAAAATACATTACCTTGTAGCAATAAATACCCTTGGGGGTGCGGAATACAGTAAGCTCTTCATATTTTGGTGCCATGTGAATTTGGTTATAGCCCGACGAACCGCCCATGAAAGACATTGCCTCGTAACCAGTAGTAGCATCGATCATCAGCTTTGGAACAGGAAGCTAGAATTCATCTTTGGGACACACATTGTTGATATCCCTGAAGTCAACGCATACTCGAATATGGCCATTCTTTTTCCTTATAGGGACAATACTTGAAACCCATGTTAGGTATTTAACTTCCCGAATAAATCCAGCATTAATGAGTTTGTTAACTTCGGTTTCAATCAGGGGAACCAAGTCCGGCCTAAAGCGCCTTTGAGCTTGCTTAACAGGACAAGCGCCATTCTTGACTGCAAGGTGATGAACTGCTACTTTAGGGTCCAAGCCAGGTATTTCTTTGTAACTCCAAGAAAATACATCCCTAAACTCCTTGAGTAACTCAATATAAGTGCTTTCTTCATCAACTTTTGGTAAAGCAATTAGGTAGGTGGGTCTTGGTTCTTCATCAGTATCAATGTTAACTTCTTTTAAGACATCAATCGTTGCCTTCACCCCTTCTTCAAGTTCCGGGAAAGCGTCTTTCGCATCTTCATTTTCTTGAGGGTCCGCATCATTTAAGGATATGTGAAAACACGATGAAACATCCTCCAATTTCTCATCATCCTCCATTAGAGACGAAACACCATTCTCGCCTAGTGCCCCAATGTGATACGAAGAACCCACAATTTCTTCATCTTCATCACATTTTTTAGTGTAGAGCATAGTGTATGGATTCACATTTAGTACCTCATCACATGAAACCATGACTTTTATTTGTCGCTTCATTCTAGAAGGAACCAGACTTTGGAAATCCTTAGAGATCTTCTGAATTTTGGGCAAAGCAGGTGTTCTTGTATTTTGATAATTTCTCTGGAACTTATTCCTCTTCTTTAATGGACCCAATCTCTCAAATACGGAAGTTCTCACAGTTGATTTTCCAAGTCAATCAAAGACAGAAGGCATGTTATAAGCGAAAAATTTGTCTTCTACATTGATATAATTGATGCTCGCCATTCTTATGGAGATGCGCACCGGTGACGGTTTCTTGTATCCCAAACCTTCACGTGGTTGCCTCGTCGAAGCTTCTGATGGGAGCTTCCATGGCCTTTTTCCATTTCTCATAATCAGAACTTTGTATAGCCTCTTCATAGGTCTTAGGGTCATCATCATTATGATCATCCTCATTTGATACATCATCTTGTACCATTAGATTTAATCTAGTTGGTACATGACGTTCTCATGTCATGTTCACCTTGCGATGGATTTGGTTGGTGTTCAATTTGGTTTAGAACTAGTTCATTAACCTGTTCTTGAACTACATTTAGTTCTTGAACTTCAACCGTTGAAGATGGCAACTTCAAAACATCCAATAAAGGTTCTTCAACTTGGGTCTCATGATATTTGTATTGTGTTGATTCATTAGTTTCTTGAACTTCATCAAGTTCTATTTCTCCATTATAATTTCCTTCGAATAGAAATTCCCTTTCCAGAAAGGTTGCTCCTCTGGCCACAAACACTTTATGGTCAGAATGGTGATATTCCATTGTTTCCTTGGGATACCCAATGAACCTACACTTATCAGATCTTGAGTCAAGTTTATCAGACTGTAGTCTCTTAACATAAGCTGGACAACCCCAAACTTTAATGTGTTTAAGGTTAGGCTTACGTCCTTTTCATATCTCATATGGTGTTGTAGAGACTGACTTAGTGGGAACTTTATTAAGTGAGTATGTTGCTGCTTCCAAAGCATATCTCCATAAATTTATTGGAAGATCAGTGAACCCCATCATAGATCTCACCATATCTAATAAGGTTTGATTTCTCCTTTCAAACATACCATTGTGTTGTGGTGCTCTTGGAGGTGTCCACTGTGAGAGAATCCCATTCTCTTTGAGATATCTAGTAAAATCTTCACTAAGATATTCTCCACCTCTATAAGACCTTAGTACTTTGAAACTTTTACCAGTCTGTTTCTCAACTTCACAACGGAACCTTTTGAACATTTCAAAAGATACACAAATCCATATTTTGACATATCATCAATGAAGGTGATGAAGTAAGAATATCCACCTCTAGCTTGAATTTTTATGGGTCCACAAACATCAGTATGAATTAGTCTCAATAATTCAGAAGCTCTTTCTCCACTTCCAGTAAATGGAGATTTGGTCATTTTTCCTTTGAGACAAGATTCACAAGTTGGATATGATTCAAAATCATATTTGTCAAGGTACCCTTACTTGTACAACTTGTTAATTCTTTTCTCTCCAATATGACCAAGCCTACAATGCCAAGGGTATGTATGATTTACTTGATCATCTCTTTTCCTCTTAAGAATTGAAACATACATAATCGAATTAGAATTCACATTAGGTAAGACATAAACATCATGTTAGAGATAGTCATTCACATATAAATTATCACTATAATAAATAGAGCAAATACCATTGTCTATATTAATGCGAAAACCACGTTTGTCTAACATAGAAGCTGAAATTATGTTTGAAACAAATTTAGGAACGTAAGAACAATCATCCAACATAAGTACTTTGCCCGTAGGCATTACTAAAGAAATTGATCCTACAGCTA